>JAQSNX010002583.1:0-82617 GCA_029532605.1 Oreochromis grahami | reverse complement strand
TGACACAACGGCCAGAAAGTAGAAGAATATCACATCAAGAAGGCCCTGAGTAATTGTGGTTATTCTAGCTGGACATTTGTCAAAACTGGGAAGGCGCCTAAAGACAGTTCCAGGCTATCCAGGTGAGAAGGACAACCGCTGCCCAAGCGAAAACCTGTAGTGATCCCATATGTGTCAGGAGTATCGGAACCGCAGAGACTCGTTTTTTCTAAACATCACATCTTGGTGGCTTTTAAACCCCCAAACATGCTGCTCCAAAAATTGGTCCACCCCAAGGATCGGGTCCCCCGACACAAACATAGTGTAAATATAGAGTAACATAGTGTATGCTGTTAAATGTCAGGAGGATTTCCAGATTTTATACATTGGGGAAACCAAGCAACCTCTGGCTAAGAAGATGGCACAACACAGAAGAGCTACTTCGTCAGGTCAGGACTCTGAAGTCTATTTACACCTACAGGCAGGACAGGGAGGAACTCTGGTTTGAGCGCCGAGTCAAGGAGGCCATTTACGTGAAAAGGGAAAGACCATCTCTGAATCGAGGACGGGGCCCAAGGGTATTACGAGGGAAAAAAAAAAGCACAGAAGTTACAAGAAATGCAAAGATCATATTTAATCAGCAAACATTGAAACAATAGCATCAGTTGAACTCACAATTTTTCATCAAGTAAAATATTTTTTTTCCTGTGATCAATATTCCTTCAATAATGTCATTTTCATTCCAACTCTCATTGTAGCACATCATTGTAATGTGATAGTATCACCAGAAGGTGGTGGTAACACACCTACAATGTGTTTGTTGACATCTTTGATTCCACTAATGGAGGGAGTTTCATTTTGTTCCACGACTGCATTTCACTCACTGCCTCTGTTTGTATCTCTGTCATTGCAGGACCAACATGGAGCGAGAAGTCAGCGCTCTGAGGAGGCCGACAAACCTCACAGAAGAAAGGGAGAGAAAAACTACAGCTGTAATGAGTGCGGGAAGGATTTTATCCGGGCCGACAGCTTAAAAAGACACAAACTCATCCACAGTGGAGTAAAAGTACACAGCTGTGAGTTGTGTGGAACATCTTTTTCCCTGCCTGAAAATTTAAAAACACACCAACTCATCCACAGTAGAGTTAAAGCACACAGCTGTGACTTGTGTGGAAAGTCTTTTAGCCTGGCTGGAAACTTAAAAACACATCAACTTACCCACAGTGGGTTTAAAGCATACAGCTGTGAGTTGTGTGGAAAGTCTTTTAGCCTGGCTGCAAACTTAAAAAGACACCAACTCATCCACAGTGGAGTTAAAGCACACAGCTGTGACTTGTGTGGAAAGTCTTTTAGCCTGGCTGAAAGCTTAAGAACACACCAACTCATCCACAGTGGGTTTAAAGCGTACAGCTGTGACTTGTGTGGAAAGTCTTTTACCCTGGCTATAAGCTTAAAAAGACACCAACTCACCCACTCTGGAATTAAAGCGTACAGCTGTGACATTTGTGGAAAAAAATTCAGCCAGCCAGGCAGCCGAAATATTCACCTACGGATTCACACTGGAAATGATTTTTACTGCTGTGATCAGTGTGGGAAACACTTTACAACAGCCACACAGTTACAAAGCCACATGTTTACCCACACTGAAGAAAGACCTTATAAATGTGACCTGTGTGATAAGACTTTTAAGTCTCCACGTCACCTGGAAAAACACCAACACGTCCACACCAGAAAGTAACTCTACAAGTGCAGTTACTGTGTGGTATGTATTTATATTTTTATTCTTGAATTTTAGCCTGAGTGTAACAAGTCTGATTAGGTGACGTTCAGGATAAAAATGTTGAAGGAATTCCCTGACTTACACTGTCTTTGTGTCTTTGTTTAGAAGCAGAGTGACACAGATGGATCCAGTTCTCAACCCTGTCGTCACTGTGGTGGTGGGAAAGCGTTTCTTTGTGACCTTTGTGGAAAAACTTTCAGTCATCAAGAGAGCCTAATAAGACATCAACGTAGACACCCTGGAGACAAAATGAACTACTGCAAAGAATGTGCGAGAGGTTTCACCACACCAAGTGCATTTCAAAACATGAACTATCTCATAGTGGGGTCAAAAAGCACATCTGTGACCAGTGTGGGTCATCCTTCCTTACTGCAGTGCAGATAACATTAAAGTGCATAAACGCATCCACACAGGAGAGACACCATACAAGTGCAGACACTGTGACAGAAGCTTCTCGTGTTCAGGTAATCGTAACGTTCATGAAAGTACACACATTGAAGGGAACTTCAGCTGTGACCAGTGTGACAAGAGCTTCAAGAATCTCAGTTCATACTCTGCACACAAACGATCCCATGCTGTAAATAAACTGTTTCACTGTTACCAATGTGCAAAAACATTCACTTCATTGTCTGCTCTGTGCAAACATCATCTAAACTCTACTGTTTTGGAGGGGGCAAACACAGTGTACAGATCAGTGTTAACATGTGCTTGTCAGGCACTCTTTTTGGCTGTCGTGGTTTACTTTACACTCTTTCATCTTCCGTTTCTCGCCTGTACCAACCATTGACTGTCATCGTCATTTTCCCCTCTCTCGTGCTCAGACACAACAGGAGGGGCAGTCCCACACATTCTCCCTGCAACACGGACTGCACGACCCACAAGGCTAAATTCTTAAAGGTCTATGCCTGTAACACTCTGCTCATATTTTCTTCATATTAAATCTTTTTTTAATAATAATTTTAAAAAAAATCTTCACGTCAATATGCGGGCCCCGAGTTTGAGATCCGTTTTAATCTTTGTTCCCTTAGGACATAGTAGTGATTAGTAGTTGTACTTTTCACTGTATTATAAAAGTTATAGGAATGTGTTTTTACCAAACTAATATTGTATCAAAACTGTCGATATAGATATACACATCAGTGTCTTTCATTTGACGTTTCCCAGTTTTCAAAATGTACTTGTTTTTCATGTATTCATTTTATTTGTTACCTCAGTTACACTTTAATCCTTTTTCATATTTAATCTTCTACTGTGGTAATCCTTGTTCTTAGATCCCTTTCTCCCAGAACTCCAAATAATTTCACACCAGTTGCTCTTAAAGCTTCCAATATGAACTAAATCCGTCAACTGTCTTTGAAACAACAACTGCTGTGACTTTATGGCCAGAAAAAAGAATCTCAAGCTAAACTGCTGTTGGGCTGTACTTCCATGTAATACCAGGTTGTACCAGAAGGTGGAGCAGTGCTCCAAGAGCATTCTTATTCCCAATGGCAGCAAAGAAATGTTAAAAATAGCAGCATACATCAGGGTGGTTTTAAAGATAGCAGATGACTCCTTTTAGTTCATTCAAATTCTATCAAACCTATACTTTTGGCTGCTCCTTTCACTTTAGTGTATTTACAATATCCTTGAAGTCTACGTGTTGTTTTTTAATGAATTCATTTTGATCCACATGTTCTGCAGCTGTTTCCTTGTTGATTTGAAGTTTGTATTATGATACTGTTAAATCATTAGTTATAGCTGATGACCTGTGGTCAGATGGCCCAGGATGTGAGTGGGCATTAAGGCGTCTGGGGAGGGAACTCAAAACTGAGGGCCATCTGGCCTCAGAAATTCACATGACAAGGTGGGGCCAGGTTTCACAATGAGCTCACCCGAAACCCTGGCTGATTAGGTCCCACACCCGCTTTCACACCTTGTCGCATGTGATTAGAGGATCATCAGGGGGTCCTTTGTCCCTCCTTGGGGGGATACTCCCACTGGGTTTAAATCTGGGACTCTCGGCCATTTGACCTTAGAACTGAAGAAGCTTCTCGGATGAGAGGTGAAACGTCTTCAAGCAACTTAAAGAAGTCCAGACGCTTTTCTTTGCAAACTCCTTTGACTACGATGACCTGGATGACTGAGAACCTTCACAGACAATAAAAGAGGTCAACTCAACAGACTAAACTCAAGATAATAATTAACAAAACCCTCAAACAAACATAAGATAAACTGACCTGCTGAAATGACACAAGGGGGGAACTTAAATACTCGTTTAGCTAAACCAGGGGTCGGCAACCCGCGGCTCTTTAGTCCTTATTTTGCGGCTCCGGGTGGTTTGGGAAAATAGAAGTATTTAGCTGAAGTGCATTTTATTTGTGTTTAGTTCTTTTTTTAACTTGTAGTTCTAAATTGGAAGATTATTGTGATTTTTAAATATAAAAATAAAATGATATCTTATTATTTTTTTCATCGCTCAAAATAAGCGTCACACTCGCGGAAGCCGGTATTCCCGCCGAAACGCCGTGCATTTATCGAGACTTTCAACCCCAGGTAGGCCAATTATGGATCTTCGGATCCACATTATGTCAGCAGCTGTTCTCAACCGTGAACTGTTAAAAACAAACACCGCTCACGCCTCACAGATGACAGCTTACAGTCCTGCGTAAAGACGAAAGCCCCGATTTGCGGACTCTGTGCGCCGAGGTTTGGGATCAGAAGTCAACATATCACGGCAGACCCGACGATGTTTACATGGACACGCTTTTCAGCATCTCTTTATTGACCACTTTTCACACACGGTTGCTGTACGCATACAGCCGGCTGTAGCTTTTCAGCTCACAGCCCGACATACACCACCAACAACACAACAGCACAGATAGCGCAGACTTTAAGGCGGCGAGGCGTGATTGCGGGTGTCGCTCAGGTGCGTCCGCCTCCCCTGCAGCGGCACTGCAGACCACGCCCCGCCACACACATTAACAAGGTAAAATAGATATTTAGGAAGAATTTTGCAAATATCTTTTTTTTTTTTTTTTTTTTTTTAGCAGCATAGAGCTTTTTTTCCAATTATTTTTTAAAAGTCAGGTCAAGGCTCCGGAAGCCCAAAGGCGATATAAGGGTGGCGGCTGACAACAGTTTTTGTTTGCTACATGGATCGTTTTAGTTCAGCGGTGTCTTTCCTTTTGTTATATTTCTTTAAGAGTTCAAAATGTGTTAATTACAATTAAAATGTAATTTTCTCTGTAGCACTTCATGGATTACATAAGCAACACACCTTAGTTGCTCTGTAGATTCCTTTAAAAAGTAGTTAAAAACTTTTCTGTTCAAACAAGCCTTTTGTTGATCTACGTATTTTATATTCTTTACATTATTTACATTTGATCTTTTACATTATGTATAATGTCTATTGATTGTATTGTTTATTTTAATATTTGTGTACAGCGTTTTGTGACTGCCTGTCTGTGAAAAGCGCTTAATAAATAAACTTAACTTACTTACTTTAGCTGTCTGCACAAAGCACAAAAAACAATATATACAGTGTTATCTTCATTTTAGATTTCAAAAAGTATTTGCGGCTCCCAGTGTTTTCTTTTGCATGGAAACCGGGTCCAAGTGGCTCTTTGGGTGTTAAAGGTTGCAGACCCCTGAGCTAAACCAAATGACACACATGGGGGAAAACAAAATGGCTGCCATATAACCAACTAATACAAAACAATTAAACAAACATGAAACACCCCCCAGGCAATGAAGCATGTGGTTCTGTCCAATTAGGCAGTCAGTGGTATTTCAGCTCTCCCAGCCCTTTGCCAGATAGGAGGAGAAGCCAAACACCAGGTAACTCAAAGAAAGAAAGATGTATTAATATAACATAAAACAGAACTTTGACCTTGCAAGGTCAATATGTGTGCACGCCATATAAACATTGGAAGGTGTGATGGAAAAATAAATACATTTAATAAACATTTTTTTGTATTGAAAAAATATCAAACCGTGACACCAAAGAACCGAACCGAACCGTGAATTTTGTGTATCGTTGCACCCCTAATATATACATATATATATTGTTTTGGGAGCCTTTTTGTTGGTGGAGTCTGATATTGAATGTATGTACATTTCCACATCCTTAAGAAAATGACAGAAATATGGTGTTTTATTAGTAAACTTACATTTATGGAAAAAAAGATTTAGCTAAAAGTATTTACAAATGTATTATAAAAAAACATTTATCATTCTTCTTGGGGAACTTAAAGAAACAGAATAAAACATTTTCCCATCGTAAAGAAAACTACGGAAGCGTAGAGCTGCCACCCAGGCAAAAGAAAAATAGACGTATATCACGTTATAACGTGAAAAGTTTATTGTTCTGACAAGATACTTTTCATGTTTGTACAATATACTATCATGTTTGTACAATATACTTTTGACGTTTGAACAATATAATATCACGTTATTACAATATGCATAATTATCACGTTCGTACAATATAAATATTATATTGTACGAACGTGATAACTATGTATATAGTTGTCCCAGATGTTACACAGGCACTTTTATTAAGACAGCATAGATGTACATGAAAAATTACTTTAAAATAAACGATCATTTATTAAATAATAGTGCTCCACAAATAAAAGAAAACAATATTGTTTTTGTGCATAACAAAGAGCTCACAATTGTGCAGTCAAAATTAGGACTGGGCAAAACGATTATTTTCCTAATCGATGAATCTAGCGATTAATTTTTCGATGCATCGATTAATCTAACGATTAATTTTTCAATCCGATTCGATTAATGATTTTTTCCCATTATTTGACTTGTATAGCAATTTCACATTTACTAATTTATGAAAACATAAATTTCTTCATTTGAAGACCTTTTAATAAGAAAAAAATTGCAATATAAAGTTGTAGAGGTCATACAATCAATACAATAGAGATAGCATTTAACAAGAAATGAAATGTGTAAACATATATAAAATTAAGGAAAAGTTAACAAAACATTTCAAATAAATAGCAACAATGGTGTCTTTAAACAAACAAAATGTAACATTCACTTTGCTTTCTGCCAAAAAGTGAAATCATAAATCACACACAGCACACAGATGAATTCGAATAACTACAAAATAATAATTATATGGAAATCATGTATATATATACATAATACATACAAAAAATTTGATAAGGATCAGGTTTATCATGTATATATATACACATACACACATACACACACATACACATATATATACATACACATATATATATATATATATATATATATATATATATATATATATGTATATATATATAAAAAACACCCAGCACGCCCCTGCGGGCAGTTTATCCTTCAAGCTCGGGTCCTCTACCAGAGGCCTGGGAGCTTGAGGGTCCTGCGCAGTATCTTAGCTGTTCCCAGGACTGCGCTCTTCTGGACAGAGATCTCCGATGTTGTTCCCGGGATCTGCTGGAGCCACTCGCCTAGCTTGGGAGTCACCGCACCTAGTGCTCCGATTACCACGGGGACCACCGTTACCTTCACCCTCCACATCCTCTCGAGCTCTTCTCTGAGCCCTTGGTATTTCTCCAGCTTCTCGTGTTCCTTCTTCCTGATATTGCTGTCATTCGGAACCGCTACATCGATCACTACGGCCGTCTTCTTCTGTTTGTCTACCACCACTATGTCCGGTTGGTTAGCCACCACCATTTTGTCCGTCTGCATCTGGAAGTCCCACAGGATCTTAGCTCGGTCATTCTCCATCACCCTTGGGGGCATCTCCCATTTTGACCTTGGGACTTCCAGGTTATACTCGGCACAGATGTTCCTGTACACTATGCCGGCCACTTGGTTATGGCGTTCCATGTATGACTTGCCTGCTAGCATCTTGCACCCTGCTGTTATGTGCTGGATTGTCTCTGGGGCATCTTTACACAGCCTGCACCTGGGGTCTTGCCTGGTGTGATAGACCCCAGCCTCTATGGATCTTGTACTCAGAGCTTGTTCTTGTGCTGCCATGATTAGTGCCTCTGTGCTGTCTTTCAGTCCAGCTTTGTCCAGCCACTGGTAGGATTTCTAGGCATTCCAGTATCCAGCTGTGGGGCATTGAGTCATAGGCCTTCTTGTAATCAATCCAGGCTGTACACAGGTTGGTCAGTCTGGTCTTGCAGTCTCGGCTGACTGTTCTGTCTACCAGTAGCTGGTGTTTTGCGCCTCTGGTATTCTTGCCAATCCCTTTCTGTGCCCCGCTCATGTATTGACCCATGTGCCTGTTCATCTTAGCCGATATGATGTAGTACTCCATGTAGTACTGAGGCAGGTTATTGGTCGGTAATTGGATGGGACCGGTACCTTCTTGGGGTCCTTGGGGATCAGGACCGTCCGACCTTCGGTTAGCCATTCTGGGTGTCTCTCGTTAACTAGCAGCTGGTTCATTTGTGCTGCCAGACGCTCGTGGAGTGCAGTCAGCTTCTTCAGCCAGTAGGCGTGAACCATGTCGGGGCCTGGTGCTGTCCAACTCTTCATACTGGAGACCCTTTCTTGGATGTCTGCCACTGTGATGGTTACTGGACCATGGTCTGCCCTCAGATCCACTAGCCACTGAGCCTTGCCGTTATGGGTCGTGTCTTTCTCCCATATGCTCTTCCAGTATTGCTCAGTCTCAGCCTTGGTGGTGCTGTTCTGTTATTGTTCCCTTGCCCTACCAGCTGGTTCTGTGGAGAACAGCTGGTTTATTCTCCTGCCTTCGATCTCTGTGGTGTACCTCCTCAAGTCTTTGCTTGGCAGTTTCCAAGGCCTCAGGTATGGACAGCTTGCTGTATTTCTTATGCACCTTCTTTGTCGCGCCTTTCTGCAACTCCGTTAGTTGGCTAACCTCCCTCCATGCTACTTTGATCTTGCCCTCTAGCCTCCTTCTCCATGGAGGGTACTGCCCCTTGTGGCTGTTCTTCTACTGTGTTACCTATTAGTCATTTTGAGGACTAGTAACCCACCTGTATATTGAAATAAAGAGGCACAGATCATGAACTTGTTTACAATTCAACTGCAGGATTTATTCTGCAGATTTGCCTCCCAGGGGGGTTTACGCTCCTCCTGAGCGCTATGCACCACCTAGTGGTATTTTTAAGTAACGCTATGGAAGATGTAAAGTGTAATTAGAAAATACTGAATCAACACTGAAGGATATAACGAAGACCAAAATATAACTGGGGTGTTCCCTTTTTTTTATGAAGACATAAACTGAACTAATATCCCCATAAGTCTTTTTATCTCTTAACTTTTTAACTATCAGTTTAATCCAGATTTATCAGCCACACATTTCAACTTAAACACATATGTTAACCCTTTACACCTGCTTCATGCCCTGGGGGACGGGGCTATGGCTCCCTACACCCTCTAGCAGACCGTTACATGGGGAAAACTTTTGAATACAAGCGCGCTGATCCACACAGGTGTGCACACGGGTGTTCACTGTTCATAGACAAACTACACCTTTCTTAGCTGCTACTGCAAAGCACATTGTGCGCTGTCTGTCCTGCGTGCTGCACAACAACATTCAATATTTAGTATTTACTGCTGTTTACACTTAGCTAGATTAATGCAATGGGGTTGTGCTTAGTATGTTGCTTTGTTTTTTTTTTTTTTTTTGCTTGTTTTCTTTTTCTCTCAACAGGTGATCCAGGAGATTTTTTTCTTTCTCTTTTTAAGTGCCCTTTTTCACTGTCCCTCCTCCCTTCTGTTTTTCTTTTCCTTCCTCGCTTTCTTTCTCCCTTTCCTATCCCCCAGTCATGTCTGTCCCGTCTGTAACAACTGAAAATAAAATAAAATAAATGATAACAACAAAGGTCGATCAAATGGACTAATACGGCAAGACCTCGATGATCCATTTGGCAAAATAAATCCACTGGGTATCCATGTTGGTCTTCAGACAGCAATTCTGATGGCTAAAGAACCAAATGGGACAGGCAAAACAAAAAACAAAAACAAAATGGATAATAGATGGCAGACAGTTGGTGTCGTAAACCACCGCCTCTGTTCAAAGATGGTCGCTCACAGTGGACATAGATGGCCTCTTTCACTCCTCTTTCAAACCATCTGTCCTCATGAACATTGGCATCCTCGAAAGAGTGACCTTTATCCTTTAGATGCAGATGGACTGCTGAGTCTTGTCCCGTGGAGGTGGCTCTTCTATGTTGTGCCATGCGCTTGTGAAGTGGCTGTTTGGTCTCTCCAATGTAGAGGTCTGGGCATTCCTCGCTGCACTGTACAGCATACACCACATTGTTCAGTCTGTGTTTTGGAGTTTTGTCTTTCGGGTGAACCAGTTTGTGTCTGAGTGTGTTGCTG
Source organism: Oreochromis grahami (assembly GCA_029532605.1). Classification (NCBI taxonomy): domain Eukaryota; kingdom Metazoa; phylum Chordata; class Actinopteri; order Cichliformes; family Cichlidae; genus Oreochromis; species Oreochromis grahami. Next base: position 72,536 of record JAQSNX010002583.1, on the reverse strand, counting down.
GGTCTGAAGTACACTGGGATGTCATGCTTGGAGAAAACTCTCCTGACTTTCTCTGATACACCGGCTACATAGGGGATGACAATGTTGTTGCGTCTGTCTTTCTTATCCTCCCTCGCTGGTGTCTGATCTTCTTTTCTGTGGCTCTTTGCTGACTTTATAAATGCCCAGTTAGGATAACTGCAGTTTTAAGAGCTTCATATACGTGTGTGTGTTACTTTTTTTCCCCTTCAGGCTTAGAGGGAACATTTTCTGCTCGGTGGTGTAGGGTCCTGATTACTCCAACTTTGTGTTCGAGAGGGTGGTGGGAGTCAAAAAGAAGGTACTGATCCGTGTGGGTGGGCCTCCGGTAAACTTGAATGTTGGGTTTTCCATTTTATTCAGTGCGCACGGCACAGTTCATAAACAGCAAGCTATTATCTTTGTGTCTTCCTTCATGAGCTTTGTATCCACTGAGTTGATGTGAACAATGAAGGCTTCTACTTCTTGGGTTTTGATTTTGGCCCAGGGGTCATCTACATATCTGTACCAGTGGCTAGCTACTCTCCCTTTAAAAGAGCCAAGAGCCTTTCTTTCCACTTCCTCCATGTAAAGGTTGGCTACAATAGGTGACACAGGGGAGCCCACAGCACAGTAGGGCTGCAACGATTAGTCAACTAGTCACGATTACGTCGACTATCAAAATCGTCGACGACTAATTTAATAGTCGTCGACGATTTTGGTTGAAGTTTTGCAAGATCCCAAAAGACGCAGGAATAAGTAGTAGGATTTAAGAGTGTAATAACGAACTGAAACAGAAGATGGCAGCACTGCATGTACAAGGATGCCAGCTGCCATTAAACCCCAAAGAAGAAGAAACTGTGTCCCAGCATTCATAGCGCAGCCCTGCTCAGTTTCCAACAATGGTGGCAGCTAATTAGTTTTAAGTATTACTGTTATTATTCTTTGTGGGTTACAAAATAAACGTTTAACATATTTTCAGGCGAGAATATAGCTGTGTAAACCTCAAATATCTGCTCAGTTTATCAAGCCACCACATATTTTTTAAAAGTGCTCTTACGTTTTCGGATACGTCTGTTACCCAACTTGTTCAAGGCTCAATAGAGCCGGTGAGAACACCGGACTCCCGGCAAATCGTTTTCAAACCCACCGCTGTTTGTCGCTACTCAGGTTAAAAATGATATATACCGTATTTTCACGACCATAAGACGCACTGTACTAAAAGGCGCAGTCTCAGTTATGTGTGCCATTACTGTATTTAACACACACATAAGGCGCACTGGATTATAGGGCGCATACAAGTACCGTATGCGTATTTAAAAATAAAGCGAGCGCAAACCTGAGTTCGGTACCTTACTCACATTTTTATTACCAGTAATCGTCATCATCAACAACACACAAGCATACAAGTGTGCGTATTTAAAAATAAAGCAGGAGCAAAACTGAGTTTGGTACTCACATTTTTTTATCATCAAACCCATCGAAGTCCTCATCCTCTGTGTCTGAATTGAACAGCTGCGCTAAATCTCCATCAAACATTCCAGGTTCACTTTCTTCACTGTCACAGTCACTTTCCGTGCCGTGCGGCTCCTCGGAGATGATGCCGGCTTTTGCGAAAGCTCGAACAACAGTGCCAGCAGACATGTTAGCCCAAGCATCTACAATCCAAAGCAAAGTCTTTCTCTTAAAAATCACCATAGGCGGCAGTTTCTGTCCATTAGCATGGCAGCCAAGCACAACAGTAAAGGAAGACTTTTCATACCCTGTTGTGCGTATCGCTACCGTGCTGGTCCCCTTCTTCTCCACAGTGTGACTCACCGGGATGTCAAAAGTGAGCGGGACCTCGTCCATGTTTGTGATGTGGCTGGGCTGGATGTTTTTGTCGCCGATGTGTTTGCTGCAGTAGGAGCAGAAGATGGCCAGCTTTTCCTTATAATCCGCTGGAAGTTGCTGCGCTACCGTAGTCCTGGTCCGGATGGAAAAATGGCACCGTTTCATAAAACGAAAGCACCAAGACGGGCCTCCTTAGAAATGTTCAATGTTCATCTCTTCAGCTAGTGAAACTGCTTTTAGCCGAATGGTCACCGTCGAAACGCTTCTCCCGCTCGTTCTTTGCTCGATGATCCACCACTCGAGTCTTTCCTCCGACTCGGGCCACCTCGCCTTATGTCCGCGGAAACTCAGCTGCGTTTTCTTGACCTGCTGGAGCTTGTTTTCTAGCTTCCTCCATTTGCGAACCATCGATTCGTTGATCTTAAATTCTCTCGCTGCTGCTCGATTTCCATGTTCCTCCGCGTAGCTGATGGACTTCAGTTTAAACTTTGCCATTTTCAGGGTTGTTAAAACAACGATGTCCTGCATACCTGTACTTTTATACAGGTATGTGCGATCGTATATACTGCTACAGTCAACACCCACACTTCACCCTTTAGCGTTCTCATGGTGTTCTCTACTACGTCCTCATTACAACACACAGGGCGCACTGTACTATAGGGCGCGCCGTACTTTTTGAAGACAATCTAAGACTTTTAAGTGCGCCTTATGGTCATGAAAATACGGTAAGTCACTTAGATAACTTAATAATTTAATGATAACTTAATAATTTTAATGTTTGGCTTTTTTTAGTATTTTATTTGTTCCTGAGTAAATCGGTTTGACTGAAATTAAAGTTATAGTTTTTACACAACTGAATAAATGTCAAGCAGACAACTGATTATCAGAAGTGTGAGATGCTTGAGAAAATACTCCGGTGTCCTGTTATATTTTAGATAGCAAGGAGCAGACGGCTGAGTTTATTAAACTTCACTGAAAAAAATCCGCAAATTTCATTCAAATTTAATAAACTATCATCCTGTCTTTATTTTTAGTTAGCACATACCTTAAACACTTAAAGCTGTAAGCTAATGATAGTTATATAAGAGCAGATGCTGCTGGTGCAATAAGCTGTAGATTTTATGTTCAATGGGTCCATGATCTGATTAGTTGACTAATCGCAAAAAATAATCGGTGACTAGTCGACTATCAAAATAATCGTTTGTGGCAGCCCTACAGCATAGCCATGTTTTTGTCTGTAGAAACCCTCGTTGCATTTGAAATATATGGTGGTAAGGCAGATGTCTAACAGTGTGCAAATCTCATTGTAGCACATCATTGTAATGTGATACTATCGTCAGAAGGTGGTGGTAACACACCTACAACGTGTTTGTTGATATCTTTGATTTCACTAATGGAGTTTCAGTCTGTTCCACGACTGCATTTCACTCACTGCCTCTGTTTGTATCTCTGTCACTGCAGGACCAACATGGAGCGAGAAGTCAGCGCTCTCAGGAGGCCGACAAATCTCACAGAAGAAAGGGAGAGAAAAAATACATCTGTGATGAGTGCGGGAAGGATTTTACCCAGGCTGGAAGCTTAAAAACACACCAACTCTTCCACAATGGAGTTAAAGCGTACAGCTGTGAGTTGTGTGGAAAGTCTTTTACCCAGGCTGGAGACTTAAAAAAACACCAACTCATCCACAGTGGAGTTAAAGCGTACAGCTGTGAGTTGTGTGGAAGGTCTTTTACCTATAGTCACGCCTTAAAATCACACCAAGTCATCCACAGTGGAGTCAAAGCGTACAGCTGTGATCAGTGTGGCAAAGTTTTTGGGACATACAACGAATTAAAGAAGCACATGTTTACCCACACTGAAGAGAGACCTTATAAATGTGACCTGTGTAAAAAGGCTTTTAAAGATCCACGTTCCCTGAAAACACACCAACAGATCCACACCAGAAAGAGACTCTACAAGTGCAGTTACTGTGAGGTATGTATTTATATTTCTACAATTGCAGTTATTGCAAGTGTTATGTGAATGAAATTTTATTTCAAAGCTAAATGAGACATGAAAACGTCATGTACAGAATATTCAGTCAAATCTAAAACAGATATTCTGAAATTTCCTGATGCTGGAAAAAGTAAAGCTTTAAAAGATTCTCCCCTTTCAATCTAAAATTCACTCTCCAATGGATGCATTGAAGAGGATGTTACGCCCCTAGTCTAGGCGTGTAGAGACGCACATACGGTTGGAGGAGAGAGAGACAAGTACCCGCCCTGGTTCCCAAGCCAAACATCCGTAGATGAGTAGAAAAAAGGTGATTTTATTGAAGGTCAGGAAGCATAGCTCCAGGGTGAGCCCAGGCCAAAAATAATAAACAAAACCAACTAAGTCCTGCCAGAGGAAACTAACTAAACCCTAAGAAATGAACAAAACAAACAAATGACAATACTATCCCTCCCTCCCTAGCCCTGAAAACAGGAGAAAACTGTTCAAAAGAAAAGGCAGCCCACCCCTTCTGCTTCAACCTATGCATGCCTAAGCACTAAGGTGATACACCAGTGGCGGATCTCACAGAGCACGCTCACACAGATACAAAGAAAAGTATAAGTTGGAAAACAGGGCCATGTCCGTGTCTGCTGCCAAACTGTTCGCTCGCTTCTCTCTCTCTCTCCCAGCAGCTGTCAGAGCTGCTTTTTGAACGCAGTCACGTGTTCCATGGTCCAATCAGCAGCTCTTCATTAGGGGAGGGACCTGAAAAGAGTCTTAAACACAGTAAAGAGACACAGGAACAAAACAGCCCACACAGAGTTCTTATGGCCACAGCTGTAAAACCCCCCTTCCCAAAATCAAAGCATCTCCTTTGTAGATGTTTTGACAGTTACTTTTAAAGGAAAATATGTGACAGTGCATCCGCTAACACATTCTCTGTACCCTTTTTATGGCGGATTTCCAAGTTGAAATCTTGCACCAGGAGAGACCATCTCATAAGCCTTTGATTCGAGTTCTGCATTCGCATTAGGAACACCAGGGGATTGTGGTTGGTATAAACGATCACAGGCGAGGGGCTGGAACCCACGTACACCTCAAAATGCTGCAATGCGAACAGCAGGGAAATGGCCTCTTTTTCAATCGTGCTGTACCTTTGCTGATGGACATTGAATTTCTTTGAGAAATAGCCAATTGGGTGATCCACACCAAGAAACCCGGTAGTATCACAATGTCACCAGGAGACCGAGGCCCTGTACAGGCTCTTGGTAAATGCATTGAGGAAATTAATGACTGGTTGTGCCACAATTTTCTCCAGCTAAACAAAAATAAAACTGAGGTAATAGTCTTTGGTGCAAAAGAAAAACGATTACAGGTCACCAGAGAACTTCAATCTATACACCTAAAAACCACAAACCAGGCGAGAAATTTGGGTGTAGTGATGGGTGCAGACCTAAACTTAGAAAAACACATTAAGACAATAACAAAATCAGCTTACTATCACCTCAAGAATATTTCAAGGATAAAAGATCTGATGTCTCAACAGGACCTGGAAAAACTAGTCCATGCATTCATCTTTAGTAGGCTTGATTACTGTAACAGCATCTTTACAGGTCTACCTAAAAAATCAGTCAGACAACTACAGCTCATTCAGAACTCTGCTGCTCGAGTCCTCACTAAGACCAAAAAAGTGGACCACATCAGTCCAGCTCTGAGGTCTTTACACTGGCTGCCTGTCCGTCAGAGGATAGACTTTAAAGTTCTGATGCTGGTCTATAAAGCTCTGAATGGTTTTGGACCAAAATACATCAGTGACCTCCTGACCCAGTATGAACCTTCCAGATCTCTCAGGTCATCTGGATCCGGTCTTTTATCAGTTCCCAGAGTCAGAACCAGACACGGAGAAGCTGCATTCAGCTTTTATGCTCCTTATATCTGGAACAAACTCCCAGAAAGCCTCAGATCAGCTGAAACACTCAGTTTATTTAAATCCAGGTTGAAGACCCACCTGTTCTCAGCTGCTTTTGAATAAAGCACCAAATCCACACTTTTAAGCTTAAATTCCAAAACTTACATTTTAACTACTGATTCTATCTACTGTTCTGATTTTATCTACTGTTTTGATTTTTGATTTTATATACTGTTTTGTTTGTTTGTTTGTTTGTTTGTTTGTTTGTTTGCTTGCTTGTCTTAATCAATTTTAAATCATGCTTTTTATCTATTTTGTTTTTAATGTCTCTGTAAAGCACTTTGAATCACCTTGTTGTTGAATTGTGCTATATAAATAAACTTGCCTTACCTTGCCAAGTAGCCCACCATGCCGAGAAAACGGCAGAGCTCACGCCTAGTATGAGGGGCAGGAAAGTCCAGTATGGCCTGTATTTTGGCCAAAATTGGGCGCACTTGTCCCTGACCCACCTGTTTCCCTAAATACGTCACCAGGGCTTTACCAAAATCACACTTGGCGAGGTTGAGGGTGAGGGATGTCCAAGCGATGGAACACATCAGTGAGTGTTTCCATATGCTCTGACCTGGTGTCTGAGTAGATAACAATATCACCTAAATACACTTCACACTTGTGAATGCTTCCCAGCACAATATTCATGAGCCGTTGAATGTGGCAGAGGCGTTGCGCAACCCGAAAGGCATGGCAGTGTATTGAAGAAAGTGGTCAGGAGTAACAAAGGCAGAGATGTCGGCCGCAGGTGATGTTAGAGGAACTTGCCAATAACCCTTCAACAAGTCCAACTTAGTAACGAACTTCGCAGAACCGACCCTATTGACACAATCTTCCATTCTGGGAAGAGGATAGGAGTCAGGTTTGGTCACGCTGTTCACCTTCCGATAAATCCGTACAAAACCATGGGGTTTTATCCATTTTAGGCAGTAGGAGACACGGGGAACTCCACACACTAGAGCTAGGAACAGCAAGACGATTTTCCAACAGATAAGAAACTTCTGTCGGGAAAAGAGCATGTTAATGGGATTCACCCGGTAGGCATGCTGTTTGATTGGAGCATGGTCCCCCACATCGATATCATGCTCCAGCACGGTGGTACGGGAAGGAGTGTCAGAGAAAAGTCATGCGCAGCCCACAGCACCACCAAAAACCAAATCATCACTTACTGGGTCATACAGTCCATAAGTCGTAACTGTCGACATACCACTAGCAAAGTAGGGCTTCATCATATTAATATGACACACACGACACTTTTTCCTTCGGTCTGGGGTGTCTATGACATAATCCGTGTCACTCCATTTCGCCTGCACTGTATACGGACCACTGAACTTTGCCTGGAGAGAAGACCCAGGGACCGGTAGAAGTGTTAACTTTATTGCCAACCTCAAATTTCCTCTGCACAGCTTTCTTATCAAACTTCCTTTTCATCTTTCCCTGCGCTGCAACAAGAGCATAGCGTGCAATTGCACAGGCTTTATGCAAACGCTCTCTAAAAGAACTCGCATAATCCAACACATTTTCCTTAGGAGCATCTGTGTTGGACAAAAAAGTTCTCCTTGAGTAGTCGCAACGGGCCACGCACTGTGTGACCGAACACCAGCTCAGCAGGGCTAAATCCTAGCGACTCTTGCACGCTTTCCCTCACCGCTAAAAGAAGCAGTGGCAACCCCTCATCCCATTCCTTTTCAGACTCAAGGCAAAATTGCGCGTAATAGATTTCAATGTCTGGTGAAACCGCTCGAGTGTACCTTGCGACTCCGGATGATATGCACAAGATTTCTGATGTTTAATGCCAAGTGATTGCAAAACTTGAGCAAAAATCTTAGACATGAAATTAGAGCCTTGGTCCATTTGGACAGATTTCGGTAACCCGAAAGTAGAAAAGAAGTTCACCAACGCCTTAACAACTGATTTAACTTTAAGGGTGCGCAACGGAATTGCTTCAGGGAAACGTGTAGTGACGCACATCAAAGTCAAGAGGTACTGGTGTCCCGATATTGTTTTAGGAAGTGGACCAACACAGTCAATGAGTATGTGTTCAAAAGGTTCCCCTAAAACTGGGATAGGGTGTAATGGAGCAGGTGGAATGACTTGGTTAGGCTTACCGCTAATTTGACAGGTGTGACAAGAACAACAATACTTAGCAACGTCATTCTTCAATCCTGGTCAAAAGAAATGGCGCAGAATGCGGTGGTAGGTTTTTCTAATAACTATATGTCCAGAAAAATTGTCATGGGCAAGACTAAGAACTTTGTGTTTTTGACGGTCCCCCCACCGTAAACGTCAAAAGGAAACGAACCAATTACAGCGAGCCCCTAGGTTAGTATCTTGTAGCATCCAGAGGTTTAACCATCAATCTTCCCATTAAGTAGATTACCTAAAAGTTGTTTTCGCCCAGTAAGCTGAGTGTTATGATGTAAACAGTAAAATGTAATTGGACGTTGGCAGAGATGCTCTTTATTTCAGGCGATGTTCAGGATTAAAATGTTGAAGCAATTCCCTGACTCTCACTGTCTTTGTGTCTGTGTTTAGAAGCAGAGCGACACAGATGGATCCAGTTCTCAACCCTGTCGTCACTGCGGTGGTGGGAAAGCGTTTCTCTGTGACCTTTGTGGAAAAACTTTTAATCGGCAACAGAACCTAAAATGGCACCAACGTAAACACACTGGAGACAAAATGAACTACTGCAAAGAATGTGGGAAAGGCTTCACCACAACAAGTGAGTTAAAAAAACATGAACTCATTCACAGTGGGACCAAAAAGCACATCTGTGACCAGTGTGGGTCATCCTTCACCACTGCAAGTGAGCTTAAAGAGCATAAGTCCACACAGGAGAGAAACCATACAAGTGCAGACACTGTGACAAGAGCTTTTCACGGTCAGGTAGTCGTAACCTTCATGAACGTACACACATTGAAGGGAACTTCAGCTGTGACCAGTGTGACAAGCGCTTCAAGAATCTCAGTTCATACTCCAAACACAAACGATCCCATGTTTTAAATAAACTGTTTCACTGTTACCAATGTGCAAAAACATTCACTTCATTATCTGCTCTGTGCAAACATCAGCGTGATCACGCAGGACTGAAAACACTGGATCACAATGAATCTGAAGAGACAGAAAGATTATCTTCTGGTTTCGGGGTCAGACTTTAAAACCTTGAGATCAGGCTCCTCAGAGTTCAGATGGAATGTCCTGTAAAGAGTGTCAGCTGATGTCACACTTGGATCTGATGAGGTAATTTTGATTTCTGGACCTGCAGTTAATAATCCTGGCTCTTAAATTTATGAAGTTGCAAAGTATTGTCCTCCTTCCTTTTTTTTAGTTTTCTGTTATTTCTTAAAGATTGTTTTGCCTGAATGTTGAACCGCTCTGTCATGGTTTGATCAGTAAACCTCATGTGGCTGGCTGCACTTAGAGGGAACCTGCTATACTGCACATGAATTCAATTTTGCATTAGATATTGTTGAATTCTTCTTTATATTGTTGTATCCCTTTATGGATATGTAAAGGAAATAAAGGCAGACATAATGCATGTTTTACTACTGATCTAGCTAGCCTATTCCACGAGCACAACATGGCATGGGCCAAAACCAGGAGAACTAACCTCCACACTGATTAGTTGCTTTCCAAGCAGCTGTGTGATGCATACACAGTTGTCATTAGAAAGGTCAAAGCTGATCATTTTCTTGTGGAGACTTCAAACAATCTCAATAGCCCCTATAAGATTTGGGTGATAATAAAATTACCTTGTAATGAAACTGTTGTTTGGCTTAATGAACATTTTATGATGTCCCTGAAACTCTAAATCAGGGGAGTCAAACTCATTTTAAATCACAGCTTCTGTGACCTTCAGTGGGCTAGTGCAGTGAAACTCCCCTTTCTGTCAGTAATGAAATTACATATTTAATTGCTTTTATACACAACAAATGAGAAAGAAAGAAATCTGTCTGCATGATTGTTTGGACTTGAATTGTGAGAAATAAATTTAGAATTGCAGGAAAGTTCTGACTGTACAGTTGTTGCTGTTCTTTACAGTAATTGTAAAAAACGGCAACAAACAAACATGTTTCTATAATAGAAAGTGAAAAGAGAAAGTTTTCTGTCATTTAATTGTTTATTGCTTAATTACTTTGTGTATTATGAATGGACATAAGGGTCATTTTTTATTAGTAGAAAAAGGTGACATACTTGTGAAAATAAAGTTAAAAGACCCAAATGTCTGCTTGTGTTTGTTCGTTGAAAGCAGCAGATCAACCAAGTTTAAAATGATACTTTGTAATAATAATTATAATTATAAATGGCTTTAAGTACACATTTGGACACCCAGTCATGGCTCTGTGCTACATACAGACATTTCTGATTCTCTGCCATTCAAAACACTTTGTAGAAGTTTATTTGATGTAATATTCAACACTGAACTGTAAATTTAGTCTTTTTCAAGGAAGCAATTTTATTCAGAATTTTCATAAAAGCCTTAAAGGGGCAGAGATAGCTCAGTATGCAGAGTGGTCGCTATAACTTCCTCTACATTGTCCAACTACTCAGTATACTTTAACCTCCTAGGATCTGGCATCCACATATGTGGACATCACATTTTGGGTTATTTAGACCAAAATACTCAATTTTGCTCTATAAGGGCCTGATATCCACTTACGGGGATGTTATACTGTAACTATATCGAAATTTTAAATGAATATCCTCATATGTGGCTCTCATTTTTCTTAGAAACAAAAAATAGGTTTAAAAAATCTGATAATTCTTTGTTTTTACATTCATCTGGCCCCAATCAGCTCAAATATCAAAGATAAATTAAAAATGCATGCTGTGGAAGAGTTTGGGTCTTAGGAAGTTAATAATATCTACCTTTATGGTACAACAAAACACATAAGTTGCTAGGAAGCATCTTTGAAAGTCTAAAATAGAGGGAGGGTTAGCACTTCCGAATTTCTTGTTCTGTTACTGGGCTACGCATATAAAATTAACGACATACTGGGTAGCTGACAATGGAAATCCCCTCACATGGTTGCAGCTTGAGCAGGAAACTTGTCAGCCTTACTGTATAGGAGCTATACTGCTGTCTCCCCTGCCCATTGATCAGTCTATATATGATGGCAATGTAGTGATACGCTGCCATCATATATATTCTTAAGCAGATTAAATTACACTTTATTTGAAACCTTTATCCTCTATTACTCAGTTACAAGAGTTATACAAGCTACCAGGGAGCAACTTTTTTCTCAGATACCTCCACATAGGAGACTATGACAGGAAGTGGGTAGAGGGTTCTGAAACCCTTAACATTTCGAGTCTTTATGAGTGTCTCCAACTTGAATTGAATTTTGAATTTTATTTATTTAAAAGGGACAGTGCAGTTTAACATAGTTCAAGTGCAAGACATGAGACTGATGTACCGCACATAGGTTTATAGCTACTGCTAATTTTCAACAATTGTCCCTTGTTGAACGTACAGTCTAAATAAATACATATTACAATAAAACATACATTTTCATAAAACCAAATTACATCATAAATACAATTACAATTAATAGACAATAATTTAAAATAAAATTAAAATCATCAGATAAAATGACTACAACTTTGGTTTCCCTTTAACCACACTTTAACCTTCAATGTAAAGGATCTAATGTCTGTAATCAGTTTGATATCGGTTGGAAGTGTGTTCCACAGATGGCAGGCCTTTATAGAAAAAGCTGACTGACCGAATGTAGATCTGCGATATAATATCTTGCAGTTGCCGTTCACCTTACTCCTAGTAACACGATTACTGTCTTGTCTCTGAATGTATCTATTGAGACACTCTGGGGCCATCCTATTTATACATTTAAAAACTAATTTAAGATAACACCAATGATTAAAACTCTTAAAACTAAATAAGTTATATTTCTGTAAAATGTGACAATGATGCCACCGAACCGATTTTTTATCCATTATTTTTAAGGTTTGATTATATAAGGATACCACAGGCTGAATTGTAGATGGTGCTGCTTGAGTCCAAACTGTCATACAATATGAAAAATGAGAAAATATCATAGAATGCATAAATAACTGAGCTGCTGAAGTGGGTATATAGTGCTGAATTAACTTAAAACAATTCAGATTAGCCTTGACCGTCTTAGAAATCTTCTTTACGTGCTTGTCAAATTTAAGATGTGAATCTAAGATTATTCCTAAAAACTTAAAATCTTTGACCTCCTTTATTTCTTCGTTCCCTAGGTTGATTTTAAAATCATCAGATGAATTTCGTTTCCTAATCAAAAAACACATAGAAACTGTTTTTTTTTTTTTTTTAATTCAGTACAAGATGATTTTGTTCCAGCCATTTTTGGACACCATTTAGATGTACCGTTAAGGTGTCTGCTGCTTCACCAGGTGACTTAGCTGGTACGTGTATAACTGCATCATCTGCATAAAGTTGGCAGTTGGCTTTTGGGCAGCTGGTAGGCAAATCATTTATAAACAAACTAAATAGCAATGGGCCAAGAACAGATCCTTGGGGAATACCGATTCTGTTTTCCAACATGGATGACTTTTCTTTATCAACCCTCACACACTGTTCTCTTTTGTAGAGATAGGACTCAAACCAGTCAACTGCTTGCTTTGAAAAGTCAAATTTTATCAACTTAGAAAGAAGTATGTCATGATTGACAGTGTCAAAAGCCTTTTTTAGGTCAAGGAACACTGCACCCACAACATTACCATTATCCAGATTACACTTAATATTTTCAACAAAATAGCAATTTGCCATTTCTGTGGAAAATTTTGGTCTAAAACCAAACTGCATTGGATGAAGCAGTTGATTAGTCTCTAAATAATCAATTAACTGTGCTGCCACAACCTTCTCAAGCACCTTCGAAAGAACAGGGAGTATGGAAATTGGACGATAATTACATATCAAATCACGCTCGCCTCCTTTAAAGACTGGAGTAACTACAGCCCTTTTCCAGTCAGTTGGGAATGTCCTATTTCTTATTGATAAATTTATAAGATGTGTTAAAGGTTTTGTCAAGAAATCTCTAAATTTTTTAATAAAACAAGTGTCCAAGCCATAAATATCCTTTGCCCTAGAATCTGATAATTTCTCAATAACCTCTGTGACCTCTGCTTCATTAACCTCTTCAATAAAAAATGAGTCTGATGAATCGATAGGTCTGTTTTTAATAGTGACCACTGGAGAGCTGAAATTTTGCATTAATTCTTCTACAGATTGTATAAAATATTTGTTAAATTCATATGCCATGGAACCCTTATCTATAATAATTGTGCCATTTATACTGACTTGCTCAATTTCCTTCCTGCTAGATGATCTGTTAATTAAATCGTTTAAATGCTTCCAAAGGGAGACATTATGACCTTTAGCTTTTTCTATAATATGAGTGAAATACAAAGCCTTAGCTTTACGCAATTCCATGACTACTTTACTTCTTAGGCCTTTATAGATCATATAATCTGTATTACCTTTAGTAGTTAAGGCTGTTTTTAACGCCAAATCTCGTCTTTTCATAAGTTTATGTATTTCACTATTTAACCATGGTAGATTTTGCTTCCTTTGCTTAAATTTGATACTTTTGGTATATTTAGATATTACTTCAGTCAGGGAACTAGTCATGGAATTGCAACACAACTCCAAATCATCTGATTTTATAAGATGATCCCAGTTGCGATTCGCAAGCTCCTGTTCAAACTTTACAATTTCAGACTTGGGAATAAAAGTCTTTACATGGTCAGGGCTGTTTGTACTATAATACTGCAATCGTTTTTTAGTCAATTTCCTAACAGTTAAAATCATATTATGATCAGACAGACCAGTTAATAAGTTATATGTTTTTGTTATCCGATCTATTTTATTAGTGAATACCATATCAATTAGAGTTCTACTATTTTTGGTGACTCTTGTGGGTCCTTTAATTATTTGCTTAAATTGAAATTTTGACATAATAATTTTTTATTTTTGGTTATTAGTTTTATCCAGCCAGTTGATGTTAAAGTCACCATAAAATATTGTTTCTCTACAACAATTCAATTCTTTTACTGCATCTTGTAACTGATCATAAAATGAGACACTATGTGATGGCGGGTTATATAGGACAACAATATTAAAACACATTTGGGGGGAAAGAATCACCTGTAAAGCTAAACATTCAAGAGGAGTATTCATTTGTATTTCACTACATTTGTACTTTTCTTTAATGAAAATCAGACCCCCCACCCCCACCCCCTACCCACCTCTACCATACAGCCTATCCTTTCTAAAACAACTGTAGCTGGGAATGTCAATCATGTTTGCTGGAATATTCACATGAAGCCATGTTTCAGTTAAACAAAGATAATCCAAGTTTGAGTCACAAAGAAGAGTATAAATCTGATCTATTTTTGGAATAACACTCCGAATATTTAAGTAGCCGCCAAGAATACCTTTGGGTTTAGATTTCAAGTCCCATAACACTTTGGCATGATTAACAGTTTGAAAGATTAACAGCCCATTGTTACACCTCGTAACAATGGGCTGGGAGGTCAGTTCCTTGATTATTAATATGCAAATTAGGATGACCATGGATCAACAACCACTGATCAATGGCCATGAGTACCATTCACAGAGAGTTGGTGAATGGCTGCAATATCAGCATTGTAAGATGGTGAAAGATGATTCGCTGTGTTTAGAAAAAAGGCATCTCAACTGTTTTGATAATTCTGACACATAGGGGACCAATAAGGAACTGACCTCACAGCCCATTGTTCCTTCAGTGGGCTCGTTTCAGTTATTGTGCAAATGTACCGTTTATAAGATTGGGGGAACCTGCAGTCAGCTGAGACTAAGGATGTCACTTGGATGAGTGACGAAACGTTTCTCCCATTGAAAAAAGCTATGCGCAGATGAACAGAATCAACTTTTTTTACTTACATTTATTTACCTGGATGATTGAGCATGCATCATCCACTCTGTGTCATTGGCATTACTCTGCAATACTCCTGCTCGCAGCACGCAGTGCATGACAGAAACCTGAGTGCATGTGTGCTCTGGTTTAATGCAGCAATATACTCCCAAAAACCGCTAATCTAGTGATCACCGTGACAGCAAACAGACCTCTGGTGTACAGGTTAACAGTTTAAAACACAATCACCTCTTTTTAAACCTAGTGTTAGTTTATAATTTATAATTTATTTTATTTAAAAGGGACAGTGCAGTTTAACATAGTTCAAGTGCAAGACATGAGACTGATGTACCGCACATAGATTTATAGCTACTGCTAATTTTCAACAATTCACTTGACTACTTATAAAAATGATTAAGCACATGGTTTCTACTTTGCTTATTTTTACCTATTGCAGGGGGTCCCTTAAAGTTCGCTCCACAATCATCCAGGAAATACTTTGCATAGCATTGCAGCCCAGCTTCAGTTTAACTTCATTCTATAAGACACAGTTGTCACAGCTCGTACATTTTCTTTATACACATACATGTAAGCATTGAGCCAAATGTAATAATGCCAACAAATTAAATGAGCAATATCTCTTACATATAATATATATAATACACGGTCAAAGATACTTATCTTTGAGTGAAGATTTAAGGTGATAGGAAATTTAAATAAATAACTGCAACTTCAACGGACACTAATGTTTTTGGCACTTTTTATGGAATCAAACTCAAAGTTAGGTCAGTACTTCCACGCTTTAAACGCTGCACGCTCACACGCTCTCTCACACTCAATATATTATCCACTGTTGATCTGCACACAGCTGTTGTCACTAACGTCGCACTCGCTTACGTCACTGTCATGAGACATTCTCGCAAAAAATCACAGTTTTAGTAACGCAGTAACGCAGCGTGCTTACGTGAAAGTAACGGTCATCTAATTATCGTTTTTGCAATAGTAATCCCTTACATTACTCGTTACTTGAAAAAAGTAATCAGATTACAGCAGATTACTGCCCATCTCTGTTCTCCAGTACTGGAAAATGATTTACAATCATAATTTTTCTCCACATACAAATTCGATTTGGAACAACAGATGTATTATTATATATATCAATATATTGATTAAAAAAAATTCCATCTGTTATAGGGATTGAATGGATCATGGAATTTGGAAGGTTTTACACCTTTTAGACAATGACGGCAATGTATTAACATATAATATCTTCATAGATAATTATGGTTTATCATGTACTCAAAGTATATTCATGATATTATTCACAAGGCTGGTTATCTAGATCATACTCACAAACTCTTTCTTCAGGCAAAGTTACTTAAATTCCAGGATCTGGTTAATTACAATACATCCATAATCTTATACAAAGCTTTTAATAAATTCTACCTGCAAATTTACAAACTGTATTTGAAATTCGAGAAAGGGCTTATAATGTGAGAGGCTTCGGAGAATTTAAATTACCCAGAACTCGAACAACTCGTAAAGGTTTTTGTCTGTCTGTATGTGGTGTAAAAATCTGGAACAGTCTGAGTTTACAACTGAAACAATGCAAAAATATTCATAAATTTAAATTCCTCTACAAACAGTTGGTCTGGTCACAGTATACTCAATGATGGTGTTAGTGTGCTCTGTAATGTCTGTTCTTTTACCATTGCTGGTATGGATTCCAAAAAAAAAAAAAAAAAGTGTATGTATGTACATATGTCCATGTGTGTGTAGATGTGTGTTTGTTACTATGTAATTATTATTGCCTTTTACCTGTGGTAACGCAATTTATAATTAATATATTTTGTATTCAGTTATGAAGGTTCTATTTGTTGTTTGCGAGCTGCCGTTGAGATGCCCGGGGCTGTTGATGTGTTGTTTGGTTAGCAACGATGTGGGAAGCTATTGTTTTTTGTTGATGAGTGAGTATAGGGGTGGGATTTAATAAGTTTTCTTCGTCCCACTCCTTTTCAGGTAAATTTAGTTTTTTGTTTTTGTGCACTATATGTTTAATATATGTATTTTGTTGTGCCTGAAATGAACAAAAAAAAAAAAGTAATGTGGTTTTATAGTTATTGCCCCAGACCTCTGCACAATAACTTAAGTATGGTGAAACCAGTGAACAGTATAGAATATGAAGGGATGTTCTGTCTAATACCTGCTTTGCCTTGGTTAGTATTGCAATGCTACGTGATACTTTGGAATGAATATATCTCTCCAGTTAAGTTTTTCATCTACAGGGAGTGCAGAATTATTAGCCAAGTTGTATTTTTGAGGAATCATTTTATTATTGAACAACAACCATGTTCTCAATGAACCCAAAAAACTCATGAATATCAAAGCTGAATGTTTTTGGAAGTAGTTTTTAGTTTGTTTTTAGTTTTAGCTATTTTAGGGGGATATCCAGTAGCGGTTTTAGATACGGGCGACACGGGCGGTTGCCCGGGCGGCATCGTGGTGGGCGGCATCACGGGCATCGGCAAAAAAAAAAAATTGCTCGTATTCATGCTGCCCCAGATACAAACATCCATTCCCACCCTCATGACATCATGCCAGCGCATATTGGGAATGGCATAGGCACCGATCGGTTTTCTATCACCCATTTGCTGGGAGTAAGGGCGCCCTCCGTTTGCGAGGTGCGCCTGCTGCTTGCGCGCACAGGGAGGAGAGGTCGGGGTGGCGGGAGATTCTCTGGGTGGCTGGAGCAGCGTCTAATAACCAACTTGCAAAATAAAACAAAATAAAAACAAACCAACAACATGAAAACACCAAACATTATGATACAGACTTATAATTTGCACCGATGTTTTTTCGAAATTCTATAGGCGAAAAGTGAGCGCGAGAGCCCTCGGTGCGCCTGCTCGCTGCTGAAGTCAAAGTAAACTTTATTGTCATCTCCGCTACATACAGTCCAGTATATAGAGAGACGAGACGACGAGGCTCCAGTTACAGCAGTGCAAGTAAACGAACAATAAATATTTAAGAGTAAAAAAATAAATATACACTTTAGGACTCGGGGTAAAGGGATCAATAACAATTTAAAATGTATATTTTATATTTTGTTGATTTAAAGTCTCACACACAACCCGTTTTTAAAGTTTAAAAAAAAGAAAAGAAGAGGAGTGTAGCGACGGGGCGCCAAACAGGCTAGGACTGCCACTTGGGATATCTGTGTGTGCAGGTGACTATTACTGTGCATAATTATTAGGCAACTTAACAAAAAACAAATATATACCCATGTCAATTATTTATTTTTACCAGTGAAACCAATATAACATCTCCACATTCACAAATATACATTTCTGACATTCAAAAACAAAACAAAAACAAATCAGCGACCAATATAGCCACCTTTCTTTGCAAGGACACTCAAAAGCCTGCCATCCATGGATTCTGTCAGTGTTTTGTTCACCATCAACATTGCGTGCAGCAGCAACCACAGCCTCCCAGACACTGTTCAGAGAGGTGTACTGTTTTCCCTCCTTGTAAATCTCACATTTGATGATGGACCACAGGTTCTCAATGGGGTTCAGATCAGGTGAACAAGGAGGCCATGTCATTAGTTTTTCTTCTTTTATACCCTTTCTTGCCAGCCACGCTGTGGAGTACTTGGACGCGTGTGATGGAGCATTGTCCTGCATGAAAATCATGTTTTTCTTGAAGGATGCAGACTTCTTCCTGTACCACTGCTTGAAGAAGGTGTCTTCCAGAAACTGGCAGTAGGACTGGGAGTTGAGCTTGACTCCATCCTCAACCCGAAAAGGCCCCACAAGCTCATCTTTGATGATACCAGCCCAAACCAGTACTCCACCTCCACCTTGCTGGCGTCTGAGTGGGACTGGAGCTCTCTGCCCTTTACCAATCCAGCCACGGGCCCATCCATCTGGCCCATCAAGACTCACTCTCATTTCATCAGTCCATAAAACCTTAGAAAAATCAGTCTTGAGATATTTCTTGGCCCAGTCTTGACGTTTCAGCTTGTGTGTCTTGTTCAGTGGTGGTCGTCTTTCAGCCTTTCTTACCTCGGCCATGTCTCTGAGTATTGCACACCTTGTGCTTTTGGGCACTCCAGTGATGTTGCAGCTCTGAAATATGGCCAAACTGGTGGCAAGTGGCATCTTGGCAGCTGCACGCTTGACTTTTCTCAGTTCATGGGCAGTTATTTTGCGCCTTGGTTTTTCCACACGCTTCTTGCGACCCTGTTGACTATTTTGAATGAAACGCTTGATTGTTCGATGATCACGCTTCAGAAGCTTTGCAATTTTAAGACTGCTGCATCCCTCTGCAAGATATCTCACTATTTTTGACTTTTCTGAGCCTGTCAAGTCCTTCTTTTGACCCATAATGCCAAAGGAAAGGAAGTTGCCTAATAATTATGCACACCTGATATAGGGTGTTGATAAGATAAGATAAGATAAGATAAGATAAGATAAGATAAGATAAGATAAGATAAGATAAGATAAGATAAGATAAGATAAGATAAGATAAGATAAGATAAGATAAGATAAGATGGCCTTTATTAGTCCCACAGGTGGGAAATTTGTTTTGTTACAGCAAAAGTGCCGAGTTATGTAGCAGAAAGTAGAAAACACTGGAATGCAATAAAATAAAATAAAATACTATATACAATAGAATAAAATAGAAATACAACTACTATATACAACTGAGTAGGAAAATACAAAAACACAACTTCGTCAGAAGAAGAATTGCACGTATAGCAGTCTTATTGCACATGTGTGGGTTTGTGTGTTTGATCAGCTGCAAAAGTCTTTATTGTAGAGTCTTACAGCAGTGGGGAGGAAAGACCTGCGAAATCTCTCCGTCCCACACCGTGGGTGCCGCAGTCTCCCACTGAAGGAGCTGCTCAGTGCTGTCACAGTCTCATGCATGGGGTGGGAGATGTTGTCCATCAGGGATGACAGCTTAGCCGCCATTCTCCTGTCACTCACCACCAGTGTTGGGTAAGTTACTTTAAATTAGTAACTTAGTTACATTACTAGTTACTTCTCTAAAAAAGTAACTCAGTTACTTCAAGTTACTCGTTACTTTCAAAGTAACTAGTTACTAGGGAAAGTAACTTTGGTTTTACTCAGAATTCTCTTGTTAATGTGTTGCTTGCGTAACTGAATACCCAGCAAGATTGCCAGTCTTCTAGCTTGCTTACTTGCCACACGTGCACTGTGCCACCTACCAACAGAAAGGAAAAAATAATGCGCACATTTCCACGAGAGAAATCCCACGCCTGGACCGTCGTTGACCGCCGCATGATTCTAGCCTGCTTTTTACATCCAACACAAAAACTGCAGTCGTGGTGCTTTTGATTGTACTCAGAACTTGGACATTCTGCCTTCTGAATAGGAAGATGTAGGTAACACCAGACTGCAGATGAGCTGCATACAGAGCTGGACTGGGACAAAAAAATCGTCCCAGGCATTTTGACTAGAGACTGGCCCACCATTATAGGAAAAATCATAAAGCCTTTGAATGAAAATAAACACTGTTGTGACAGTGATGTACACTGTTCTGATGGTATATATGTATCAATCTATCAATTGTTTGTTGTAAGACTCAGATAATTATGTTTTTTAAAAGCGAGACATTTTAAATGAGAATAAGAAAGATAAGTATTTGTTTGTGCCCCCCTTTCTCTGTTAATGCCCTACCTGGCCCCCTGGCAACACTTTGCTAGATCCGCCCCTGCACAGTTACCAGCTGTCAGCTACTTAGAAAAGGATCCTGGTGTTATTTGTCTCTCAGAAACAGTTCATAACTTCCCTTCAACTCATTCATGTCACCTAAAAGGTAAACCTGTTTCTCCATCACCTGTTCAGCTCTGATGATTCAGTAAGGACATCTCCTGGTTTCATCTGCATGTTTCCCTCTCACCAGATAACCAAACCGATATCATGACCAGCAGCTTTACAGCTGTGGCTCCAGCAAACATCAGCTGATACTAGAAATTAATATTAAATAAATTCTAACAACAGCTGATCAAGCTTAAACGTGCTGCTGTTGTTTAACGCGACATCTGCTGGTTTCCTCTTTCTGGCGCAAAGTGGGCGATAAATAAACAAGAGAGAAAAGCCGATCAGCTGATCATTGATCAGTTTTATGATTGAAGTAGAAACGGGAGAGAATGAGAGAAGAGGCAGCTGTGCAGCTTCAGCTTTGTGTCTTTTTCATTGTAGCTGAAGTCCGGGACAAACTGTGTTCCTTTTCACCTCAGTGAAATGCGTAATATTTTCTCTGAATACCAGACGATTCTGTTTTTTACTGGACGGTTGGCAACTCTAATAATTAACCTTATGAACAAAATAAAGTTCAACATCAGTAACATAGCACCCACCCAGCTGTATAGAAACTCCGTCATGCTAGCTAGCACGCAGTACGAAAATGTCAGCATAAGTGAAATAAACTCCACCGCCGCTTCGGGTCTCTCCTCTTGCCTCCCTTTCCTTCATCCACCTGCTGGCCTCCACCACTTGCTAATGTTATTGAATCTGTGGAAGCTCCGCGATATCCACCACACGAAGTAACGAGTAACTAGCCTATCTAAATCCCAGTAACGAGTAACGCGTTCCTGGTTTTGGCATAATAACTAGTTACCGTGCTCGTTACCACAATAATAACGTAGTTACTGTAACGCGTTACTTAATAACGCGTTAGTCCCAACACTGCTCACCACCTCCACTGGGTCCAGAGGGCATCCTAGAACAGAGCTGGCCCTGCGGATCAGCCTGTTCAGTCTCTTCCTGTCCCCAGCAGAGATGTTGCCCCCCCCAGCAGACCACACCGTAAAAGATGGCTGAGGCCACCACAGAGTCATAGAAGGTCTTCAGGAGTGGGCCCTCCACTCCAAACGACCTGAGTCTCCGCAGCAGGTACAGCCTGCTCTGCCCTTTCCTGTAGAGGGCGTCTGAGTTATGAGTCCAGTCCAGTTTGTTGTTCAGATGAACACCAAGGTACCTGTAGCTGTCCACAGCCTCGATGTCCATACCTTGGATGTTCAGTGGTTGCAGTGGAGGATGTTTGTGCCTGCAGAAGTCTACCACCAGCTCCTTGGTTTTACTGGCATTGATCTGGAGGTAGTTCAGCCGGCACCAGTCCACAAAGTCCTGAGTCAGTCCTCTGTACTCCTTGTCGTCCCCATCAGTGATCAGGCCGACTATTGCAGAGTCATCAGAGAACTTCTGCAGGAAGCACTGGGTGGAGTTGTGGGAGAAGTCTGCAGTGTAGATGGTGAAGAGGAACGGAGCCAGAACCGTTCCCTGTGGGGCCCCCGTACTGCAGACGACCCTGTCCGACACACAGCCCTGAGTCCTCACATACTGTGGTCGGTCGGTGAGGTAGTCCAGAATCCAGGTAGTGAGGTGATGGTCCACTCCAGAGTTCTCCAGCTTGTCCTTCAGAACCGAGGGAAGAATAGTGTTGAAGGCACTGGAGAAATCAAAGAACATGATTCTCACAGTGCTCCCAGCAGTCTCCAGGTGAGCGAGGGAACGATGTAGGAGGTGAATGATGGCATCATCCGCTCCAATGCCAGGCTGGTAGGCAAACTGAAGTGGGTCCAGTGATGAGCTCACAAGGCGCCGAAGCTGAGCCAGGACCAGCCGCTCCAGGGTCTTCATCAGATGGGATGTCAGAGCCACCGGCCTGTAGCTGTTGAGGTCCTTGGGGCGTGAAGTCTTTGGCACTGGAACAACACAGGAGGTTTTCCAGAGCTGTGGGACTCTCCCCAGCCTCAGGCTCAGGTTGAAGAGGTGCTCCATCACACCACACAGTTGGTCCGCGCAGGACCTGATGACCCTCGAGCTGATGCCATCTGGACCCGCTGCCTTCTTGGCTTTAATCCTCCTCAGTTCCCTCCTAACCTGGGTGGTTGAGAGAGACAGGCTGGAGCCTTGTGTTGAGTGTGTATTGGATGCTGTTGTTGGGGGTTGGGAGGAGTGAGCAGGGTGAATAGAGGAGGTGTGAAGTGTCTAAGGTGGAACAGCAGCAGTGGGGGTTGGTGAGTCTGCAGCCGATGTTGGAGACTGCCTCATGGCTGAATCAAACCTATTAAAGAAATGATTCAGTTCATTTGCCCACCTCACATCCCTCCCAGGCAGAGAGTTCTGATGTTTGTGGCCTGAGATGGTTCTGAGGCCTCTCCAGACTTCACCAACGTTGTTTTGCTGAAGCTGGTTCTCCATCTTTTGCCTGTAGCTGTCCTTCCCATTCCTTATCAGTCCCCTCAGCTCTCTCTGCACCCTTTTCAACTCCTCTTTGTCTTTGGATTTGAAGGCCCTCCTCTTCTGCTTGAGGACAGCTTTAATTTCTGGGGTAATCCAGGGTTTGTTGTTGGAGAAACACCGTACAGTCCTGGTAGGTACGGTGTTATCCACACAGAAATTAATATCATTGTCATGGTCATGGTCAATATCATGGTCATTAGACCACACCCCTTCTCATTACAGAGATGCACATCACCTAATATGCTTAATTGGTAGTAGGCTTTCGAGCCTATAGGGCTTTGGAGTTGACGTCACGCCGCGGAGCGCGGCGCCATTTTCGGGGTCTACGAATCAAAAGAGACACTGTGTTGGAACGACGTCGACAAGAATCATGCTTAAAAGCAGCTCCAAAGAAAACGGACGGTATAGAGACCGATTGCGTCCAGAGGCGAAGCAGCGGTACTTGCAGAAAATAGCGTGCATTGGAAATGTGGACCCGTATGAAACACGGCCTTGGAGTAGAAACCCTGAAGACCAACCGCTACTGACGTAGCCTCACATATTTTCGTACCTTATCTGTGCAGTCAGCAAGTACAAGTCGTCATTCAAACAAAGGTAAGTCAGCTCGAGTACTGCGAGTGAAATGCGTTTGATTTCCCCCCCAAACATTCAGATTAGTGCAGCATAAATTCATTCAAGAGGGGAAATTACAGTGAGAACATGTGGAGGCTGTTAGAGGGTAACATAGTGAGTTCAGTGCACTGATGTGACATTGTCCTGAAGGATTTAGTTATTCTTTATGGTTAAAGAAATTGCAATAATTTATTCATATTTATTATAAATAATTTAACTATACATCTTGCTTCTGTGTTTGTGTCCTGTGTCACTAAAAATACATTTTAGTTTTACACATTGATTAATGACCTGCAGAACTCCTTATCATATTAAGTGATTCATAATTGTCACTTTATGCTTTCTCCATCTCTAAAGTGATGACATCCTTGCATTACATACTTTAGGTTCCTTTTCTGCAGGCAGGTTTCTGACAGAGAACAGGCAGATTTAACCTATAAAATGCAGCGTTTTATAGATGGACACATAAAGAAATGAAAAATTACATGTATGTGCTAACTTTCTAAACACTGTCACATTTATGATAAAGTAGATAAAACACATTTGTGTCGGCCTTGGCTCATAGTTCTTGTCTTTAAATTAACTTTGTCTGTGTGTGTTTCAGGTGCTGCACTCTCAAAGACTGAATGAACCAGCATTGCAGCCATGGGTCACTGTGAGCATCACAGGGAAGGTTGAAGCTGCCCACTGCACCTGTATGGCCGGAGTCGTGGAGACCTGCATCCATGTCGCTGCTCTTCTGTTTAATGTAGAAGCAACAGTGTGGATCTGTGGCACGAGGCCTGTTACAGATGAACCTGCATACTGAGTTTTGCTGGGTAATGTGACCAAGATACAGCCAGAGGTTGGCCATAAGATAGACTTCTCCTCTTCAGCTGCCCAAAAAAAGGCTCTTGATCAAAACATAAACAGACCATCCGTAGTGAAAGGTAAAAGGAGCCGTCCTCAAAAAAGAAAAATCCCACCTGCTACTGTGGAGGAGTTGTCACTGCTATAATGCCATAATGTTTTATATAGGGGTCCAGATTTATGCCTGAAGTGCACTGCCATGTAAATAATTTGCATTTACTGAATATGTACTGACTGAGTACCACTGTTCAAAAATTTAATAAAGAAACTAAGTTTTGCCTCTTTTTTTATTATTAAAACCACTTTATAGTTACATGTAGAATCCATGTCATTTATAGTTTATAAAAGACAAAATGTTTACATAAAATCATGACAGTGTTTACATGATATCACCCACTACTAACATTATTTACTGTATCTTTTGAAAAAAAAAACCCACTATTTATACAGCAAAAGACTTAAGAATATTTAACAGGAGCAAGTTTCATTTTCCCTGGTTTTACTACCACACTGTTCACCAAATGCAGCAAACCTTCACCATCTTATCCTGAAGGGTCACCTCTTCATCCTCACATGGAAGAAGTAATCTGATTGACATGGTGGTATGTTTGAAGCAGGTCCCTTGTGTAGCGCTGGAACCCAGTCACGCTGTGTTTCATCCATTTCATTGGCTGGTTTGCTGCAAAAATGCCAAATAATTAGAAACTCTATAAATAGAAGGTAGTTCTGCAGAATCACTCAGTAGGATGTTTGTTCTACTTTGCTATGACCTCAGAGCGCGTCGAAAATAAAACTAATAGGCTATAAAGAGTGATACGAACATATTTAGAACTTACCGGAATGAAAATGTCTGTAGCACCAACAGATATTTGGAGATGGAAGAGAGCTGGATATCAGCTCGTCTCACAGCTGCTATCCAGACTGGAGGCCTTCGTTTGGTAACATCGATACACGAGCTGCCTCATGTTGCTTCCAGGTTGGGAAAGAATGAAAAGACAAACCCTTTTCAAGCTTATTCTCTTGCCGGTCGTGCGATCGAACATTGCACCCGACCACACAGCAAATATGAACCATGGCGCTAGACCCGCAAAATGGCGGATGGGGCCAAAATCCTTTCCACGCCCACCCCTGTGACATCACGCTCCAAAGCCCTATACAGCTTGGAGTAAGACAACATGCATGAAGAGGATGATGTGGACAAAATACTCATTTGCCTAATAATTCTGCACTCCCTGTATTGATGATCGTCAATTTAAAGGAAAGACATGCAATAATAAATTTTTAAGGACAATTCTAACCAAAGAACTTTTTCCTTCTCAATTAAAAAGAAAATGTTTGTTTAAAGACTATAACTCGAGGTTTTTGACTAAGTATCTTTCTTTTCCAATTCACCTAAAGCAAAAGAAAATCACGTTAAAATCTTAAATGGCATATATCTATCCAATGACTATCTTCACAAGAAATTCAATATAGATACGAACGCATGCACATTTTGGAATACTGATATTGAGACTACAGAGCATCTTTTTTATTCATGCGAAAGTTCCAGATCTTTCGGGATGATTTTCAGCACTGGTTAACCTCTAAAAATATTCACTGCCCTTCTCTAACCTTTCAAGTAATTAGATTTGGCTTACAAATAGAGAAATAAAATAGAATTTGGTATTAACAACTTATTTATAGTTGCAAAATTTTTCATTCACAAATGTTGCTTCCTGAAAATTACTCTGATTTTTGCTGGCTTTAAAAATGAAGTCCTCCTATTGAAGGCTTCATTAGACAAGTGTAACTTAAATAAAGCTCACACCTTGAATTTTTGATGCAGCTTTTCAACTGATATAGTTAGACTGTGTGTGCTTACTTTTTTTGTTTTGTGTTCTTTGTTTTTGTTTTTAACTTTTTTACTTTTATATGGAAGGTCACTTAGTGTACTTGTATGCTGCTTTGTTCTTTGTTCGATGGCTGCTTTGTTCTTAACCACCCTATACTTGTACATATCTTTGTGACTTGTAGGATATGCGCTGTATTTGTTAACTTGTAGAAAACAAAAGAGTTCTGCTTCTATCTTTGTTTACTCTTTGTTTACTACTTTGTTTACTCTTTCCCACCCATGCACGGCTCAGCTGGCTGGAGTGTTTACACACATCTTCAACCTTTCCCTCTCTCTGTCTGTAGTCCCAGCCTGCTTCAAAATGGCCACCATCGTCCCTGTACCCAAATCCTCCACCATCTCCTTATTGAACGACTGGCGACCTGTAGCTCTGACCCCCCATCGTGAGCAAATGCTTCGAGAAGCTGGTCAGGGACTTTGTTTGCTCTTCACCACCCGACTCTGTCATGGCCTGGGTCTAGGGACCCAGGGCTCATGTATTTTCAGTGTATGTTTATGTTTATATTTTCCGTGTGGTGTTTTGGTTTGCTCTCCTTTTTCTCCATGTTTCTCCGTGTGAGCTTCCGGAGGTTTTGGTTCGCTGAGGAGGCGGCGAACCCGGAAGTGTTTCTGCTCCAGAGACAGCCACACCTGCCGCTCGTCGTCCTCTGCCAGCTGCAGCAGATTACACTCGTCAAGGGAGCGGCATTTAAGACTGTAGCTGAGCTGAGGCCGATGCTGGATCCTTGAGTCAGAACTCGTCAGTACAGCCGTGGGCTTTTGTATAACCTCCGAGTTAATAGATCTCCTGCTAACCTTATGTGTTTGTGTTACCAGGAATCTGGAGCGGAGTGTGCTTCGAAGTCACGGTGTGGGAATTGGAGTTTTTTGGAGTCGCCACTTTTCACTTTTCACAGACATCTGCACTGTGTGGGATTCAGGGAGAATCGACACGGGACCACAGTGCCTGGATTTTGTATATAGTTGTGTGTTTTTCACCTCCTGTAAATAAATCCACTGTCCTTCACTAACAGTCTCGCGTTTGGCCCTACTTTCACTGCCACTCCACAGTCTGCCAATCAGCCCGTGACAGACTCACTGGACCCTCTACAATTTGCATACCGCCACAACAGGTCCACTGATGACGCCATAGCCCTGACACTACATACTGCCCTCTCACACCTGGAGAAGAGACACAGGTATGTGAGAATGCTGTTTGTAGATTACAGCTTAGTGTAACAGGGTCATAAATCACATTGTTATAATTACACAAAATGTGTTCTAAACCCCCAAACCGTTCCTTTTATACCTGACTTTTAGGACCTCCAAGCCTGTAGTTATGTTCATTATCAGTTAGAGCCCCTCCTCATTCTTTTCTTCTTCTTCTTTGGTGCAACCCTGTAAATACAGTGTACCCCTTTTGCCTCTCCCCTTTTCTACAATTCCCCTGTGGGAGAAGTTGGTGTAATTTCTTTCCCAACACTGTAAAACGCTCATATAATGCATATTTAGCCACCTGGATGTTTCTGATTGTGATTTTAGTTCAATTATTGTCATTATTAAGCCTGTTTTTTGTTAGATGTTACAAGTGTGTAGTATGTAAGTATCATAAATGTGTTTTAGGCGCTATAAATGCTAGCATGAATATATACTGTTTGCTAGCTTGGAAGTTGTGGTGGGTTGAGCTAACCCTCTTCCCCACTGTTTGTATTTGGTCGTAGGAGCTGGAGTGGGCAAATTAATAACTTGGAGGCCTTTCTTTCTTTTACCTTTTTTATCAGAGACACAACGCAGAATCCCATCGGTTACATCAGCATTCAACACCATCGTTCCCTTGAAGCTGGACAGGAAACTGCAGGATCTAGGACTGAGCAGCTCCCTCTGCAGCTGGATCCTTAACTTCCTGTCTGACAGACGCCAAGTAGTCACACTGGGCAGCATCACCTCCTCCCCCATCACACTGAACACTGGTGCTCCACAGGGGTGTGTACTGAGCCCTCTCCTGTACTCACTCTACAACTACGACTGCACGGCCACTAGAAACTCCAACATCATTATGAAGTTTGCGGACGACACTACAGTGGTGGGTCTTATCACCAACAGCGCCTCTTCTTTCTCAGGAGACTGAAAAAGATTCGGCATGAGCCCCCGCATCCTCAGGACCTTCTACCGCTGTGCCATTGAGAGCATCCTCACTGGATGCATCACCACCTGGTATGGCAACAGCACCGCTTACAACCGCAAAGCTCTCCAGAGAGTAGTGCGGTGTTCTGAACGGATAATTGGAGGTGAGCTTCCCTCCCTCCAGGACATCTACAGGAAGCGGTGCCTGAGGAAAGCGGGGAGGATCATCAAGGACTCCAGTCACCCCAGCCACAAACTGTTCAGACTACTTCCATCAGGAAGGAGGTTCTGCAGCATCCGGTCCCGTACCAGCAGACTGAGAGACAGCTTTTTCCACCAGGCCATCAGACTGCTGAACACGTCATAGACACCTCACCCTCACTACTGGAACTTCAACATTATGCACTCCATACTGTATATAAATGCCACTTGTTTAGCACAATATCCAACTACCAACCTCTGTATATTTTATATATTTATTTTATTTTTACTCTATTTTAATTTGTAAAATATGTATACACACACACACACACACACACACACACACACACACACACACACACACACACACACATATATACACACATAGACATACATATTTAGTATACACATTCAGTAATATGCATACACTCTTATATCGTAAATATATTTATTCATATAATTCTCAGATTTAGCCATTCTTATATTTGCTTGTTCTTATGTTATTGTACTTTTGCACACCTCTGTTGCTTGTGAAGCTCCCACACAAGAATTTCACTCACATGTACTGTACCTGTACATTAGGGGTGGGTTTTTATAATCGATTTATCGATTAAAATCGATTCTGGCTTGGAAAACATAAAATCGATTCATTAAAATCCAGAATCGATTTTTTAATATAAATTTATTTTACCCGAAATGCCAGAATCTCTAGTGAAATCTCACAAAATTTCAACAACCACCAAACAGCTAAGACAGTAAATGAGAGCAGGAACACGGATTCTGCACAAAGATGTAAACACACAGCGCGGATCAGAATCAGTGACATGTCGCCTTTCTCACCCGACGGCACGGACACGGTCGGGCTGAAAGCCGACAGCTTGCTGAGTCTGATCTGTCGGCGGGTCCGCGCTTTTATTCACGCCGTTTTTGCGCTGATTCTAAAGCTGTTAGTTTGATCTCTGTCCAAACAATATTGACTGAACCAGCAGCAAAAGAAGATCCAAACTACGCTTCACACAAACATCGTCACTCTGACTTTTACTGTTTTGCTTCCACCACGATGCACAGCGCTCTCTCTCGTTCTCTCTCTCTCTCTCTCTCTCTCTCTCTGTTTCCCGTCTAAAAATCGTTTTCTGCATTATTCGCTTGCTTGTTACGCACAAGTCTACCGTTGTTTACAGCGCTGTCGGCTGTCGTTTTTTTTTCCTTTTACATTCTTCCGAAAAGAAAACCTCATTTCTGCCGTTCAATACTGAACAAATTTAAACTTTTTAAAATTATGCAAAATGCGAAACGCTCAGCCGTGTCTCTAATAAAACCGCTGTTGATTAATTAGTTTCTTTCGTTTTTGATGTAGCCTACTGCAGAATATTTTTTATAAAATCCCAGGCCAGGAAAATCACCTTCATGTTTTTCTGTGTTTTATCTTTAACTACTTTGACACTTTGCTGTGACGCTCACACCTTTCATAAGTCTTGCGTGTGTCAGCTTCCTTTTATTGATACAACAATATGTAAATGTACTGATCTGAATTATAATATTTCTGACTGTCAAAAGTTCCCAGATTCAAATCGAATTGAATCGAATCGAATCGAATTAAATCGAATCGTGGATCGAATCGATTCAGGACCTTGTGAATCGGAATTGAATCGATTCTAGAAATCAGTGACGATACCCAGCCCTACTGTACATGTGATGTGACAAGTGATTTGCATCAGGCTTATACACTTCTGATTGGCCAGCATTTCTACACGGTTAGGAATATATCGCCACCTGCTGCTTTGGCATGTTCTTAGCAGCGTTTTCCTTCGTTTTGGGCTTTTACATGTGGACGGGATTTTTTTTTTTTTTTACGAAAACGGAAAATGTCCGTTTTTTAAAAATACCCGTGTACGTGTGGATATAGCCAAAGAGAAGGAAATAAGAGCTACTATTGAAAAACACCCGTGGTTAGGCTGTGCAGCTGTGTCACATGACCGCACTGCAGCAACTCAGAGCAGGAAGAAGGGGCGGAGGAGAGGATCTGAGGATTCAGGAGTGACGTAAGATTAAAAGCCAGGAGATGGCAGTAATGCAGCAATTTTGGATGCAAGCTGCCGTTAAACTTGACAGGAGAAGAAGAAGGAGGAGTCGGTCAGAGAGAAGCTTTTTCATGAAATGCGAGTAAAGTAGTGAACTTAGAGGAGAGAAACAAACTAAAGTATCGATCATAAACCACTACCAACGTCTGGATCGATATCTGCATCGATCTGCCCACCCTTGTCTCCTGGATCGTAGCTGAGATCAGCGTGAACCACGTGGGTCTCTGCTCCTGATCTGTTTCCTGTTCCGGCTTCATCACGGAGTTTCTCTCGGTTTGTGGGCTCATCTAAAGGTAAGCACCGAGCTAACTTTACTGTGAGTTCAGTTCATGTTGAGTTTAGCTCCTGAATGAGGTCTTCTGCTGCTTCGGTGTCTGTTCACAGTTTATTGTCAACACGTTGAGAGAAGAGTGAGAGAGTGTTTGGAGAAAAACACCAACTAATCATTAGCTCAGCATGCTGGGAGAAGTTGAGCGTTTGCTCGCTTGCTCGATTATTTCCATTATGCTTTGACTGCAGCTCTAACAACACTGATTCCAGCAGGATTTGTAAAAATCATTTCGATAGGCACACAAAGCTGGAAAGATTTTGTTCTGAGTCTAAGAAGCGACTGGATGTGTGGCTAGGTGCTGTCCATGTTACAAGGCCAATTTAGCCAGTTGGCTAAATTGGCCTTGTAACACACTATTTTAAATCTCCTTTAAAATAGTGTGCAAATACTGATTACAGTGCAAATGTTTGCAATATAAAAAATAAAATGTAAACATCTGTTTAGTGAACCCATAATGTTTCCACACCACTGAAGGGTTTTTTTGTACCTCTCTTTTCAACCAGCGGCAGTCACTCTCCTCTCCAAATAACTTCTGCTTAGCTTTCCGAGCTTCCCTCTGTTAGCTCCTCTTAATTGTTGTGGCGCGTGTTTGAAACACAGAGAGGTGCGCTCGATTTGCCACACGGAGCAGCGCGAGAGTAAAGCACGAGGGAGGTGCTAATAATCGGCTCAGTCATTTTTAATGATCGTTGAAAGCCCAGATCGTAATTTAGATTAAAGTCACATATTGACAGTGGCTCACCGACGCCAATGACATAATTTCCGAAAGAATGCAAAATCATTGTCATATATTTTTCCTTCCTATGATAGCCCGACGGGCAGGGCAGGGATAGATTCTGATAGCCCGACTGGGAAAAATCGCTAGCCCCGGGACGTTGGGCTAGCGATTTTGCGAGCCCTGCTGCGGACCACTTATGTGCACCCCTGTAAATAACATAATGTTCTGCCGGGTGTGTTGTTGGTTTTCCCTCGATTTCTGAGTCGACAAGCACCTTTGTTACTGGGACCTGTAATTTTAAGAAAGACCCCCATTAGAACCCATTAGAAATGCAAGAAATGCATTATTGCTCAGTCTGCAATATCTTTCCCAGAACAAACACAAATAACATACTAAAAATAAACCTGAAAAATCAGTTTAGAACAGCGTACTGTGTTGCAAAGAGTGAACTACCATTGGCAAAATTTAGCAGTCTTTGCAAACTTAAAAAAAAAATGTCCTCGATCTTGGTTCCACTCACCTCTTACCCTTGACTTCAGTGGAAATTTCAAATTCAGGACCTGACACAGACTGATTCATGTTCTACACAGTTCTTACAAGTTCATAGAAATTTCTGTTCAATTAGAACCAAGTATTTGAGTTGATGATTGTAATTTTTATACAATGTTGTAATTTGTGTTTCAACAATTTTTTGATTCGTTTGCGTTACAATATTATACTTTAATAATATTGTAACAGAAACAAAACAGGAAACAAAACATCAATAAAAAAATTGCTCTCTTTTTTATTCGGGCTACTTAAATTTATTTTGGGCTACCAAAAACTGAAGAGTCCCTGCCCGAAGGGCTACCAGGGATTTTGAAATTTTGCGAGCCCTGAGGTATATTTAATACCAACATTCCTTTGAAAGGCAAAGCATTTTTAATGTGTCCATTTATATGCTCCTCAATCTTTGCCCTGAGAGTGGGGCACAGAGGGCAGTGAAAGAGTCTTCTGCAACATGTTGTGCATTCCTGCAATTCTGGCTTGGAGACAGAATTCCAATTTGATATGAGCATCTAAAACAGAGAGAAAAACAGAAAAACACCATATACACATTTAAGTTCAGGTTTTAGCAGAAATAACACGTTACAGTTAGCATGTAAGAGATTTGGGAGAAAATGCTTTACAAAAACATAATTTACAAAACACTTTTATTTGGGACATACGTATATATTGACATATAAAAGACAATTTAACAAAGGCTAACTAAAATCTGGGCAATAATAAAGCAGAACAGAATGGAATAGAGAATATTAGTATTTATAAATGTATAAATCTCTTTGTGACGAACGTTACAATGTTTTTGCAGGTGGAATGAAAGACATGAATAAAGTGCAATATGCAGTAAATGGAACAATGTGCATCGATGTTACTGACAGTGAAAAGTAGTGAAGTGAATTTGTTCATAACAAGCAAAAATCAAATATGTTTGAAACTGACCACTAAATGCTAACCAGAGGTGTCAAAAGTGCACACATTACTAAAGTTTAGATACCTCGGGGGTATGACCGTTGTTGTAACGCAAACAAAGTGCCAACATAAACAGTGTAAGCAAACTAGATGATTCCTAGAATTATATAATTATTAACGGTAAATTTATACATGGGGCAGCACAGTGGCACGGTGGTTAGCACTGTTGCCACACAGCAAGAAGGTCCTGAGTTCAATTCCACCATCAGGCCGGGGTCTTTCTGTGTGGAGTTTGCATGTTCTCCCCGTGTTTGTGTGGGTTCCCTCCGGGTACTCCGGCTTCCTCCCACCGTCCAAAGACATGCAGCTTGTGGGGATAGGTTAATTGGATAATCCAAATTGTCACTAGGTGTGAATGTGTGAGTGAATGTGAGTGTGAATGGTTGTCTGTCCCTGTGTGTTGGCCCTGTGACAGACTGGCGACCTGTCCAGGGTGTACCCCGCCTCTCGCCCTAGGACAGCTGGGATAGGCTCCAGCGCCCCCCGCGACCCTGAAAAGGATAAGCGGAAGCGAATGGATGGATGGATTTATACATGGAAGACTCTGTCCCAACCTTTACGATCCACTTGCAAGGTTTCCACAGTCGATGATGCACGCAGGAACGTATTTCTGCCTATTGTGGAGGTCACGTGTTTCCGGTTACTGTGGAGGTCACGTGTTTCCAGTTAGTGTGGCGGTCCCAATATGGCGCTCCCCAGTGGCTGCAGCCAGACCCTTCTCAATTTGAAGGATGGGTCGGGTGTGTCCTTCGTGGCCCACCATATCCCAGAATTCATAGCGCGGTCCAGCCAAATTTCAGCTGCCAACAATGGCAGCCGCTACTAAGTTTTAAAATTAGTCTTATTAATCTTTCTGGGTCACAAAGTAAATTTCAAATATCTGCTTGGTTTATCAAAACATCGCATATTTGCAAAACTGCGCCGACGTTTTCGGAGACGTCTGTTACCCACCCGCTCGATAGCAAGCAGGGGGGTTCAATGGTCGCTCGAGCCGGCGAGAGCAGCGGACTCCCGGCTTCATCATTTTCAGACCCCCGTTCTTTCGCTACTCGGGTTAAACATGATATATAAGTCACTCGAATTAGAGCTGGGCGATATGACCCAAAATTCATATCTCGATATTTTTTAGCTGGATGGTGATATAAGATATATATCTCGATATTTTTTTAAAGCCATAAAGTAAGAACAAAAAGAGAGTTCTTAGTCAAAGCTGTGTCCCAGATGTCACACAGGCACTTTTATTAACATACAGCATAGATGTACATGAAAAAAAAAACCTCAAAAATAAATTATGAGCATTTATTAAATAATGATGCTCTATAAATAAAAGAAAACTATGTTGTTTTGTGCATAACAAAGAGCTCACAATTGTGCAGTCAAAATGTAAACTAACAGACGCTGAGCATAATAACAAAGACAGATTTCACAGCTGCTCTGTTCCCAACTTCTACTGCGTGACTGACAGCCTGGAGTTTGAAATCCGCTTCGTAACCACGTCTCTGAACAGGAGCCATTTATGGTCCTTATACACACACAATACGGTAATATTACGTTGAAGCACAGCACGTATCACTCCGCGAGGCTCCTCGGTAGCCGTAATGCTCCGACAATCCATCAAGCGGTGCAGCTCCGTAGCTTAGCAAAGTCGTACTAAAACATTTTTTGACAGATTGCTGAGCGCCGTGTATCACATAAAATCGGTTGGCGGTCATCAAGCACAACCAGAATTCATACAAAAGGCGCACAGTCAACTTTTGAGAAGATGAAAGGATTTCAGGCCGTGCATGGCGTTAGCGTGGCTAGCTCGTTAGCGTGGTTAGCTCGTTAACACGTTGACACCGTCCAGCCCCACGCACGGGGCGATGCGCAGTAACTCATTAACGGAGATTTGCCGTGTCCATCTTGTCGCTGCCTGCAGGAGAAGCGATGGGGGAGGAGGGGGAGTTGTGTTCAGTGAAGGAGAGGCGAGGTCGAGTAACGTTGCATAGAGACAAAAGTGGACGAAAGAGAGGCAAACTTGCGGCTCCGCAACTATAATTATAACGTAACATAGACTATATCGATATTGTCACATCTTATATCTCGTATAAAAATATATCAATATTTTTAAAAACCTCGATATATCGCCCAGCTCTAACTCGGATAACTTAAAAATGTAATTGTTTGCCGTATTTCGGTGTTTTATTTGTTCGTGAGTAAATCAGGTTGGCTGAGATCAAAGTTATTAGATTATTAGATTAAATAAAACTTTATTAATCCATCAGGTGGGTTCCTCCGGGATTTTCACACAGCTGAATAAACGTCAAACAGAAAACTGATTAAACAGAAGTGTGAGACGGTCGAGAATTTACGCCAGTGTCCTGTTATATTTTAGATAGCAAGGAGCAGACGGCCGAGTTTATTAAACTCCACCGAGACAGCGGTGACGCAAATCTGAAGGCTAGACCGTCCCATTTCACAGCCTCGCACTTCTGGCCTTCTCGGTCTTCGAAGGACCCGGCCCACGTAGACCGCGAAGGCAGGGTCCTCCGAAGGATGCAGCCGACGTTTTGGGACACAGCTGATATAAATTTAGCCAACGATAGGGATTTATACCGCTCTATCGCGATAGCGCACGTTGATGATGTCATCACGCTTCATTTCTGTACTGAACAGTCATTTCAAGATTAGCTAGTAAATGTCAACTAGCTAATGTTGGTCATGAGACGAAAGTCATCTCATTTTGGTAATGTATAATATAATATTATAGTTATTATATTAATCATTATTGGTTATTACAGCAGTGAGTTTGAACTCTGTGTCAAATACTGAGCTTCAGTAAAGATTCAGGTCCTATCACCTTAAATCTTCACTCAAAGACAAGTATCTCTGACAGTGTTTATACAGATGTTTTATATATAAGGGACATATTGTTTGTTTAATATGTTGGCATTACTAAATTTGGCTCAATGCTTACATAAATGTGTAAAAAGTAAATGTACGAGCTGTGATAACTGTTTCTGATAGAATGAAGATCAGACTGATATATGAAATATTCCTTTATTGGGTGAGAAAATCAGAGCATGTCATAACTGCTTTAAGTCATACAGAATAGATATCAGAGCTAGGGCTGTGCGATATGACCAAAATCTCATATCCCGATATTAAGACATCTATCGTCCGATAACGATATAAATCACAAAAATGTAACATTTTCTGTAAATTCTGTGAATGTCGGGCAGCTCGTCTTGCCTGAAGTGTTTCCAGCTGGGCGTCGCGTACCTGGAGTCGAGTGTTTTAACTGATGCATGAAACGATACATTTTTAGACATAGGTTGTAACGGCCGCCGTTTCCTTTGTGAGTATTTATTACACAGCGTGCTGCGAGGAAAAGCCTGTTCTAACGTTTGAGTCTAAGGTTTATTTTTTAGCACCTGACGACTCTTTTTTGCTTCTCATCCGTAAATACTCTGCATCTTTCACGTGATTCAGTTTATTTTGAAAAGTCTCAACAGGATCTTGAGCTTTATTGTGAAAGGTTTATGTGGAAAATAAACAAGCGGACACGAGGTGGTTTTACCGTCGTTGTTGCTAACGACAATGCTTAAAAACAAGCGCTTGTCCGTCTGTAATGTGGTTATATTAAATATAAGAGAAAGAGAGAACTATAAACAATTACAGCAATATGATGCAACAAACACAGCAGTGCTTAGGGCTGTTCGATATAACGATATATATCGGATGACCATATAAAAACGTCTATTGTTTCATTTTACGCTATCGTTTGTTTGGTGGTGTCGCAAAATAAACTGTTTACGGCAACATATTTACATCGTTTTGATGGTCACTGTAGTGGCTATATTAATTTCTTAAAGTTCTCTCTCTTTTCATGGATGCCTGGATGTTAAACTTAATTGTTACACCTGGTAAAGCAGCAACACTGATCATTTTATTAAAGATGAAAGAATTTAGACAGTTTTTTAGTCTGTGTTCGTTTGACTTTGGGACCTGAAGTGGACAGAGTTTTGGACCCAGATTACTCCACGAAGCTCCTACTACGGCAGCCGTAATGCTCTGACAATCCATCAAGCAGTGCGGCTTACCAAAGTTGTACTAAAACATTTGTTAACAGATTTCTGCACGCCCAAATCGGTTAAAGGTCAGTGAGCACAACCAGAATTCATACATAAGGCACACTCTCGATTTTTAAGAAAATTAAAGGATTTTAAGTGTGCCTTAGAGTGTGGAAAAATACGTTATACAGAAGAAAAGAATATATCACGATATATATCATTACCGTATGTGCTTCAAATTATACCGCGATATGGATTTTAGGCCATATTGCCCAGCCCTACAACACTGTCAACAATTTACTTACTGCATGCAGGAGAGCAACACACATCAAATGTCACAGTTCACAATCATGAGAGCTCTAACCTTGGCAGCGTCCCTTTTATACCCTCACACAAAACTCTCTGTATCTTTCAGTTACCACAGGGTTTTGTCCCACTGGCTGCTATCTTTCCCCAGGAACCTCCTGCACTTGTCTTCTTGGGAGTTTTGTCCTGCAACAGTTAGCAGGTACCATAGTGAAATGTTGTTAAACAAAGCTAAGTAGTTTTCACCAAGTAATACTGACACATACACAGAATTTATCTAAGCAATCAAAGGTTAAACAAAATCCTACAGTGAGATTCTGAACACCTAAATCTAAATGTGGAAATATGAGAACGAGACAGTGAGACACCTCGCTGTCTTGCCACATGTATCGCAAACCACGTCTTGGCTGTTTGTGGAGGTGAAATATGTACATGCATGACTCCGTTTATGCTCAGCCATTGTTGTGAGTGCGCACGCCAGGGGGTGGACACATTTTGCAACTGTATTTTGCATATGACTATGACAGGGGTGGAGTAAGTAGTTTCTTCCAATGTAGACGATCCAAATGATATAGTTTCTTTCCACTCTGTTCCTGTTAATGAAACGCTACAAATTTACCCCAATGTACTAAAATATCAATATTTTAATATGAGAATGGATCCTAGAACATAAATTACTGGTATCGGAAGAATCGATACTTCAGTATCGATCCGCATACCACTACTATATATACAGGGTGTAGCATCCCCTGGTGGGTGGTGGTATGCAGGGCGCTCAGTGGCTTTTCCCTTTCAGGTTCTTGTAGGCAGCTGATGACTTTCTTTCTGTAGTTGCTTCTGGAGTTTCACCTTGAAGCTTCATAGGTATTGTTGTCACTGAGGAGTGTAGTAATGTTTATGTGCTCTGCTTCTTCTTGTCAGGGATAAAATACACATCTATACTTTTGTGTCCCAGCTGAGTAACAGGAGGAGGAGAGTCTGGTGGAGCAGCAGAGGAACAATTTCAGCCATTTGGACTCAGCTCAGCCACTACAGAGGAAACAATGACTTCAACACAAAAGGTGAGAAAAATATCACAGTTACACTGTTATTGAAACTGTGTGCACAGCTGGTTGTTACCAGCAGCTTTATCTTTTCCATCCTGGGCTCCTCCAAACATACAGAATCTACATTCACAAACAAAAACCACAGAAGTTACAAGAAAATACAAACACCATATTTTATCAGCACTTACTTAGCACTTAGGCCGAGAGATAAGGGCGGTAGATGTAGAATAAGGCCCGCAAAGTGGAAGCGCCTTTCACCAACAACATCAGCTAGAGGGTTGGTGCCTGCTCTTTGTGAGCCCTCTTCATTTGTCTTCTGGTCCTAATAGGAAATTCTCACGATTCACCGCAGGCCACGTTCAGGCTTTGATTGATCACAATTGTTGAGTGCCAGGTTTCACTAGCGTACAGTGCAGTCGGAAGATGATAGAGTTAAATAGTTTGATCTTGAGCCTAGCATTCAGGGAGGTCAATTTCCAAATAGGTTGGAGACATCAGAGAACACCGGCCGCCTTCTCTACTTTGATGTTGACATCTCGATCAGAGATCCCGTCATTCGAGATGATGCTGACCAGATACATGAAATTCTCCACATCTTCAGCGCGTTGTTGGTTGATCATGACAGGAACGTGTGCATGTGCGTAGCCAACTTGGAGTACCTTGGTCTTCTTGGCACTGATTCTTAAACCGACTTTCAAGGTCTCCCTCTGCAGAGCTGCAGTTGACTCTTGGAGGTCTTACTGAGCTGAGCCCAACAGGGTGATGTTGCCTGGAAAAAAGTCCAAGTCGATGAGATTACGCCTTTTTTTTTCCAGGGAACACCAATACCAGCTTGGTCAGCTGACCGTCGCATGATGAAGTCAGTTGATAAAAGAAAGAGGAAAGGTGATAGTACGCATGCCAATATTGATCTCGAAGAAATCTTCTCAGCCGTCTGGAAGCAGCAGCAGGAGTTGGCATACAGACCATGAAGGGCATATACAAACTGCTGGGGGACTCCATAGTGACGTAGGATAGCCTATAAACGCTGTCAAAAGAATTCTTGAAATTGATGGAATTGATAGAACTCTTCCTTTGGTATTCCAATGTTTTTTCAATGATCATGCGGAGGGTGAAGATTTGCTCGACACAGGACTGGCCACTCCAGCCTGCTCATCGTCCACTGCGCATCGTTTCCGTTTCGAAAGAACGAGGCAAAGCAACTTCCCGGGTACTGACAGTAGCGTGATGCCCCACAAGTTGTTACAGTCTCCCAAATCGCCTTTCTTCGGATGCTTGATGACGCCTTTCTCTCATCGGTACACGCGAATGTTGACCAGCAGGCGTTTAGGAGTCATGTAAGAGTGAATTCTGCAGAGCTGCAGTTGACTCTTGGAGATCTTACTGAGCTGAGCCCAACAGGGTGATGTTGCCTGTGAGAGCGAATTCCAGCTGGGGTCCACCGTGCTTCAACATTTCAGGGATGACCTCATCCAAGACAGGGGCCTTTTCACTCTTGAGCACTCAGATCGTTGTCTTGACTTCGGTAACACTGATTTGTCCGATATCGACTGGAAAAAGGTCCATGGAGGGTGCAAGGTCTTCAGCCACCTGGTCCTGAGCAGACTTCGCCAAACTACATTGATCAATGGGGTAGTCACGATTAGATCGACTATCAAAATCGTCGACGACGAATTTAATAGTGGATGCGTCGTTTGAAGCTTTGTAAGATCACAAAAGACGCAGGAACTAGTAGGAATTAAGAGTGTAATAACGGACTGAAACAGAAGATGGCAGCACTGCATGTACAAGGATGCCAGCTGCCGTTAGACCCCGAAGAAGAAGAAGCTCTGTCCCAGAATAGCGGCCCTGCTCAGTTTCCAACAATGGCGGCAGCTAGTTAGTTTTAATATTACTCTCATTACTCTTTCTGGGTTACAAAATAAACGTTTAACATATTTTCAGGTGAGAATGTAGCTGTGTAAACCTCAAATATCTGGTCAGTTTATCAAGACACCACATATTTTCAAAAGCGCTCCGATATTTTCGGAGACGTCTGTTACCCACCAGCTCCATAGCTAGCCAGGGGCAAGGCTCACTAGAGCCCGTGAGAACACCGGGCTCCCGGCAAATCGTTTTCAAACCCACCGCCGTCTTTCGCTACTCAGGTTAAACGTGATATATATAAGTCACTTGGATAACTTAAAAATGTTATTGTTCGGCTTTTTTCAGTATTTTTCAGTATTTTATTTGTTCCGAGTTTGGCTGAGATTAAAGTTATAGTTTTTACACAGCTGAATAAACGTCAAGCAGACAACTGATTATCAGAAGTGTGAGATGCTCGAGAATATACTCCGGTGTCCTGTTATATTTTAGATAGCAAGGAGCAGACGGCTGAGTTTATTAAACTTCACTGAAACAATCTGCAAGTTATCATCTTGTCTTTATTTTTAGTTAGCACAGACCATAAACACTTAAAGCTGTAAGCTAATGATAGTCATAAAAGAGCAGATGCTGCTGGTGCAATAAGCTGTACGTTTTACGTCCAACGGATGATGATCTGATTAGTCGACTAATCGCAAAAATAATCGGTGACTAGTCGACTATCAAAATAATCGTTTGTAGCAGCTCTACAATGGGGTTCCATGGTGGGAGGTACGAATCGTATTCTTGTAAAAGCTGGGCCAATTTACCAGTTTGGTACTGAGTCTGTACATTACATATTCCATAACGGTTAGTTTCTTTTGGGTCGAAATTTGATCAGCGCATCGAACAGGTAACGACCTGAGGGCTTTCCTCCACTGCTGTCATCAAGGGTTGCCGATCATCTTTGCCCTGGTTCAATCGATGATGAGATTCGTTTGCTCTTTCTGTAGCAATCGAGGTTTTAAAAGGTGGAGTTGCTAACCCCATGCCCAACCCTCCTCCTTTCTCATCCAGCCTTGGGACCGGCAACAGCAGAGTTTTTATCAGCACATAATATCGTCAGCTAACTCACAATTTTTCATATAGTCATTTTCTCCAGTGATCAGTGCTTCTTTTATTATGTCATTTTCCTTACAACTGCCATTGTAGCACATCTTTGTGATACTATCTCCAGGCAGTTTCAGTTAAGTCCATGACTGCATTTCAATCACTGCCTCTGTTTGTATCTCTGTCACTGCAGGACCAACATGTAATGAGAAGTCAGCGCTCTCAGGAGGCCGACAAACCTCACCGAAAAAAGGGGCAGAAAAAATACACCTGTGATGAGTGTGGGAAGAATTTTACCCTCATTGGAAACTTTAAAGCACACCAACTCGTCCACAGTGGAGTTAAAGCGTACAGCTGTGACTTGTGTGGAAAGTCTTTTGCCCGGGCTGGAACCTTGAAAAAACACAAAGTCATCCACAGTGGAGTTAAAGCATACCGCTGTGATGAGTGTGGAAAGTCTTTTACCCAGCTTGGTCACTTAAAACAACACCAACTTATCCACAGTGGAGTTAAAGCATACAGATGTAACTTGTGTGGAAATTCTTTTACCCGGGCTGGAACCTTAAGAAAACACCAAATCATCCACAGTGGAGTTAAAGCGTACAGCTGTGACTTGTGTGAAAAATCTTTTATCGATGCTGGAAGCTTAAAAAAACACAAACTCACCCACAGTGGATTTAAAGCATACTACTGTGACTTGTGTGGAAAATCTTTTACTCAGGCTGACAACTTAAAAACACACCAAGTCATCCACAGTGGAGTTAAACCGTACATTTGTGACTTGTGTGGAAAATCTTTTGCTCATCCTAGAAGCTTAAAAATGCATCAACTTATCCACAGTGGAGTTAAAGCACACAGCTGTGATCAGTGTGGTAAAACGTTTGCTCACAGTTGCAACTTACGACGTCATCAAGATACCCACTCTGGAATTAAGGCAAATAGCTGTGACAATTGTGGTAAAACCTTTAGTAGTATAAGTTACCTAAAAAGACACCTCCGCATTCACACTGGACATGATGTTTACTGCTGTGATCAGTGTGGGAAAGTCTTTACAACAGCCACACAGTTACGTCACCATACATTTACCCACACTGAAGAGAGACCTTATAAATGTGACTTGTGTGAGAAGACTTTTAAAGCTCCACATTCTCTGAAAGGGCACCAGCAGATCCACACCAGAAGGAAACTCTATAAGTGCAGTTACTGTGAGGTATGTATTTATATTTTTATCTTGTATTTTAAGCCTGACTGTTTGGAACAACTCTGCTCTCTAAATTTGTTTTAGCATGTTAGTAATTCTACTGCAATTAAAGGTAGTGTTGTGAGGTTCATCATATTTTAGTTTCAGTTAATATTTTTTTCTTCCATGATCATAAAAAAACTAAATAATTACTTTTCTGTAGTCACAATCTCCCCTTTCTTCCAAATTTATGACTGCTACAATCTGGCCAGTGGTAGATGATTTATTATGTTCTTTACTAACTAAAAACTAGAGATGGCATGATACCACTTCTTTATGTCCGATACCGATATCATAAATTTGGATATCTGCTGATACCGATATGAATCTGATATAGTGTTTTTTTTTTTTTTTAATCAATAAAATGATTTTTTTAATATCTTGCTGCTTTTTTATCAATCTAATAAACTTAAACCTACTCCATCCTTCCTGTTCTGGTATTTTAAAGAGTAAGCAACCTAACTCCCAGTTTTAAAACTCCCAGCAAAATAAATAAATAAAAAATAGGAAACCACCCACCCTCCACCTCATGATGCTTAATCGACGTAATCAACTTTAATTTGATGCAGTGTGAAAAAAATGCACAGAAATGAATTATTTTTCAAGAATAATTAAATAGATTCAACATCTTTCTTCTACAGAATTGCAGAATTCACAGACGGTACCTTCCCAAACGAAAAAGTGGTATAGCTTACTAGGGTATATTAGACTTAATATTTATTAAATACAGTACATACATTTTACATCAGATTAAAACTTTGGGTGTAAGATTCAGATAATTATTTATTAAAAGCGAGACATTTTAAATGAGAATAAGAAAGAAAAGTATGTCTTTGTGCCCCCTTTTCCCTGTTCATGCCCTATCGGCCCCCCTGGCTACACTTTGCTAGATCCGCCCCTGCACAGTTACCAGCCGTCAGCTACGTAGAAAAGGATCCTGGTGTAGAAAGTAATATTAAATACATTCTGACAACAGCTTATCAAGGTTAAACGTGCTGCTGTTGTTCAGCCGCTGGTTTCCTCTGTCTGGCCCAAAGTGCACGATAAACAAAGAAGAGAGACGGACTCGCGACAGAAAAGCCGATCAGCTGATCATTGATCAGTTTCATGATTGAAGTAGCAGCAGGAAGGTGAGAGAGAGGCAGTCGCTCCATATATCGGTGGTTAAGCTTAACGCAGGTACGCTTTACAAACATTCAGAGATGAACTTATACATTTGCTTTACTTCTCTCTGGGATAACTTCCTCGGAGATGAAATGCCGGATTGGTAGCGAGGCTTCAAATACACGCAGCCGCTCTATCACCTGACACGTACTGCTGCGACGTGCTACAGTTATGAGCCAAGTTACGCCGTGTCGCAAGTTTATTTTTATTTTTATATTTAATGGATCGGATTACATTTTTTATTTCTCTCCGATATCCGATCCAGTAATTTACCTCAGTATCGGACCGATACATAATATCGGATCGGTCCATCTCTACTAAAAACAATTATTTTTGCTTTAAATTGGGAGTGAGACCGATTGGATTGGAACTTTTCATGTGTACTTATGAAGAATATGATGTAACTTGTTTAGATATGATTGTTTGTATATTAAATGAACTAGATGGAAAAATGGAGAGTAATTTTCGCCTATTAAGTTGAGTGTTATAATGCAAACATTAAAATGTCATTGGATGTTGGCAGAGATGCTCTTTATTTCAGGCGACGTTCAGGATAAAAATGTTGAAGGACTGACTTACACTGTGTTTGTGTCTTTGTTTAGAAGCAGAGCGACAGAGATGGATCCAGTTCTCAACCCTGTCGTCACTGTGGTGGTGGGAAAGAGTTTCTCTGTGACCTTTGTGGAAATGCCTTCAGTAATCGACAGAGTCTAAATCGACATCGACGTAGACACACTGGAGACAAAATGAACTACTGCAAAGAATGCGGGAGAGGCTTCACCACATTAAGTGATTTAAAATGCCATGAACTCTACCATAGTGGGG
This sequence comes from Oreochromis grahami, assembly GCA_029532605.1. NCBI lineage: Eukaryota > Metazoa > Chordata > Actinopteri > Cichliformes > Cichlidae > Oreochromis > Oreochromis grahami. The sequence goes on along the minus strand of JAQSNX010002583.1, from coordinate 27,716 downwards.
TTAAAAAGCACGTCTGTGACCAGTGTGGGTCATCCTTCACTGTTGCAGGTGACCTTAAAAAGCATAAGCGAATCCACACAGGAGAGACACCATATAAGTGCAAACACTGTGACAGAAGCTTTTCATATGCAGCGAGTCGTAACCAACATGAACTTACACACATGGAAGAGATATTTAGCTGTGACCAGTGTGACAAGAGCTTTAGGAATTTCACTTCATACTCCAGACACAAACAAGCCCACGCTGCAAATAAACAGTTTCACTGTTACCAATGTGCCAAAGCATTCACTTCATTATCTGCTCTGTGCAAACATCAGCGTGATCATGCAGGACTGAAATCACCAGATCACAAAGAATCTGAAGAGACAGAAAGATCATCTTCTGGTTTCAGGGTCAGACTTCAAAACCTTGAGATCAGGCTCCACAGAGTTCAGATGGAGTCTCCTGTAAAGATTGTCAGCTGATGTCACACTTCGATCTGATGAGGTAGCTCTGATTTTTGGACCTGCAGTGAATGTTAAATTAATGAAGCTGTAAGTATAGATATGTACATGAAGTGTATTTTCCCTTGAGGGAATTTTAATGTTGTAAATTTTCATCCCTGATACATTTAAATGTTTCTTCCCTTAGGAAACCGTAGTGTTTAGTAGTTGTACCTTTTGCTATATTATAGAAGTTATAGGAATGTGTTTTACCAAACTTGTATTGTATCAAAATTGCCCATTTGAATATATACATCAGTTCTTTTCATTTTAACTTTCTTCTTCTTTTCCAAATATAACTTGCTTTCTCTATGTATTCAGTTCATGTATTACTTCAGTTACATTTTAATCGTTTATCATATTTATTCTTCTGCCTCGGTAATCCCTGCTCTTAAATCCTTTTCTTTCAAAGCTTCAAATAATCTCTCACCAGTTGCTCCGAAAGCTTCCAAAATGAACTAAATCTATCAACCGGCATTCAAACATAACTACTACTGATTTTTTTTTTAAAGTTATTGCATTTTAATCCACATGTTCTGCAGCTCTTTTTCCTGTAGATTTGAAGTTTGTATTACAAAATCCTGATACTGTTAAAGCATTAGTTATATTTGATGAATTATGTGTAAAGTTCTTATTAAACAGTTTGGTGTCAAAAATAAAGAACTTGTCTCACAACAAGTACTTTGAGCCATGATTTCAGATTCAAATATTTTTTCTTTTTTATTAGGATTTTCTCATAATAATAGAGACAAAAGAAAAAGAATATGGAAACTAAAACCTTGCTCGGGCAATACAAAATTCAGAGGCACATACAAAACAATTGGAGTAAACCAAAACAACTCCTAGTAAGACCCATAATCAGGCAAATCAATTCAGTTTGGGGAAGGCCCGCAACAAGGAGGATGACAATACAGGTCCAACATATTTCAGATATGGGTCCCAAGTTCTGTGGAAAGTGTCCAAAGTGTAATTGAGCATGCAGGCTGTATGTTTGTTGGGAATACAGTTTATAACAATGTTATGCCAGGATTTCTTTGGATCGCTGGCCTGCCCCAGAGGAGCAGGATATTCTTCCTAGCTGCAAAAAATAACAGTTGGAACAGCCTTTCACGGCTGCCTTTGACACCCAGATGACCCATCACACCAAGTGTAAGATATAAAGGGTACAAAGGAACAGGGAAATTGAAACTATCTGAAAGCAGCTTGGCAACATCAAACCCAATCTTCTGAATTTTCACACAGGACTGAAGACGATGCATAAAGTCCCTCCTCCACATTACACTTCCAGCACAATGGGGAAGTTTACATCGATTTTACTTTTTAAAGTGGGTGTTATGTGCAATTTTTTTTACTGAATCGATTTAGCCCAGTTACAGGCAGATATCTTGGAGGCACAGACCCAAATCTTCTGCCAGTCTTAAACAGTTATAGGGCGGCTAGGTGTCTTTCCCGAGCCTGTTTTACAGCCAGGAAGAAAGGTGCTGAACCGGAGTTAAGGACTTATGGAGTTATGGACTTCCCAGACTGCATGGAAGACAAAGCATCCACCCCTGCAGACCTAGTGAGGTCCATCATTAGAGTGGTGTCATTAATTATAAAGTGCCTCAGTTGCAGATATCTAGAAAATTCCACATTCTGAAGGCCGAAACATTGTTGAAGCTGCTAAACGGAGAGCAGAGTGCGGCATCTAAACAAATCACCCAGGTTTACCAGACCTAAGTTAGGCCAGACCACAAAAGCCCGGTCCAGAAATCCAGGCAAGAAGTAAGGACCGTTCATAACAGGAGCCAAGGAGGACGTCAAATGGGCCCAGTCCGCCAAAGCACAGATAGATCTCCAGGCCCTGACAGAGCACAGGTCAGGGGTCAGCAACCTTTATGATGATTAGTGCCTTCTAAAATTTCCTCAGAGGTCAATGTGCCATATGATTGCATTAGCAATAAATTTAATAATGCTCTATATCAACAGTTACACACCATATAGAACAACTTTATAGAATTACTTTTGTTCACAGATGTTTGCATAGTGCAGAACAACTATTTCGAAAAACAAAAAACAAACACTTTTTATCCTAAACAAGAACTCGATGACAACAAATCAACTGTACAACAGAAAATGCAAATGCTATTTATGGTCTCCTCACAGCAATGATAGGAAACATAAACATGGCCAATATGTCCCAGTGTTTTCTTTGCCATGAAGGCAGGCAGGCTTTGATTTACATACTGGATGCCTGTGCTGGCGTTTCTCCTGCAGTGTTGCTATCAGTGTGTGAAGAGGGTTGCATTGACAATCCAACACAATGGGCAGCACATTGAACACATTTTATAAGTAGTCAGAAACTTGTAAATAAGTCAGGAAAGAATAAAGTTACGTTGAAACCAAGCACACCATTGTTTTTCTTGTGAGATTACCAATACGTTTGATGTATCACATGACCCTCTTCCTATTGACCAAACAAAAGTTGTATCCAAGATGGCCGACTTCTAAATGGTCACCACCCATCTTGAAGAGTTTGCCCCCTCACATATACTAATGTTCCACAAACAGGACTTTAATATCACCAACCACTCCCATGTTATTACGGTGTATCCAAAAATATGGTATCTAACCAGACTCTTACTCTGGATGGCATTACCTTGGCCTCCAGTAACGCTGTGAGGAACCTTGGAGTCATTTTTGACCAGGACATGTCCTTCAACGCATATATTAAACAAATATGTAAGGTGTGTTTAAGATGCTAAAAGGAAACAAACTGTGTGTTTGTAAGCTGAGAAACAAAAATATCTGGGGGGCAGTTTGCAGGTGTGCAGAGAAAGATGAAAGCAGCTGGCAAGGGGGTACTCTGAAACATAAAATCAAAGCAGTGCTGTATTTCTAAAGAGCAGCTTTTACAGTGACCAATCAAAGAAAGGCTGACCATTCCAAAAGCGCCTTTGCACCCGTTACCATTAGTGGAGATCCAGTTTGACCTCTCTGGCATGGGCGTCATCAAGCTATTACACAGATGCATATGGATATAAATTTCTATTATTTTGGTGGATTATGTAATGCAACGTCGTTTGGCAAAGTCAGTTCAGGACCAGGAGGCTTCCAAGCTGCATGCTCCTGCAGACCAGCATGAGAGGGCCATGGCCACCTACCGAGACCTTGCCAGACAGGTCAAACGCAGCTGCTGGTGTGACAAGCATGAATGGATCAAAGCTAAAGGCATGGAAGCCCAAGAAGCCAGCAACTGGAAACATACCTAAACCTTATATCGCATTGTACTAGATCTAACTGGGGCTCGTGGTGGCCACCGTGTCCCAATCAGAGACAAAAATAGACACGTCGTCCTTACTGCAGGTGAACAAGACCAACTCTGGGCCGAACACTTCTGCGATCCTCTGAACCAACCCGAGCTACTCCACATGTTTGAAGCTGAAGAACTGGCACCTTCCATGGACCTTGTTCCTGTTGATATGGGACAGCGCTGCCGAAGTCAAAACAGCGATCCAACTCCTCAAGAGTGGAAAGGCCGCTGGCCTGGACGAGATCCTCCCCCCACATGCTGAAACATGGCGGACCCCAGTTGGAAGCCACCCTTATAAGACTCCTAAACGCCTGCTGGTCATCATCGCATGTACCAGATGATTGGACAACAGGCGTCATCATCTTCCAAAGAAAGGCGATTTGGTTGACTGTAACAACTGGCGGGGCATCGCATTGCTGTTGGTAGCCGGGAAAGTGCTTTGCCTCATTCTTTTGAATTGGCCACGACGCGCAGTGGACGAACGATTGCAAGAAGAGCAGGCTGGCTTTCCAAGTGGCCGGTCGTGCATCAAGCAAATCTCCACCCTCCGCATGATTGTTGAACAAACATTGGAATACCAAAGAAAGATGATTTCTATTTATTTCGTTGACTTTGACAGCGTCCACCGGCCGACTCTATGGGCTATCCTATGCCACTTTGGAGTCCCTCAGCAGTTTGTAGATGCCTTTCCTTGGTCTCTCCTCCAACTTCTGCTGCTGCATCCGGACAGATGATGGCTGCACGGATTTCTTCAAGATTAATACTGGCGAACGACAAGGATGCGTGCTATCCCCCTTCCTCTTCCTGTCGGTAATTGACTTCATCATACAATGATCAGTTGACCAAGCTGGCATTGGTGTCCCCTGGCACAAAGCGCGTAATCTCGTCGACTTGGACTTCGTGGATGACATCACCCTGCTGGGCTCGACTGAGGAAGACCTCTAAGAGTTGACCACGGCCCTGCAGAGGGAGGCGACGAAAGTCGTATTAAGAATCAGCGCCAAGAAGAACAAGACCGAGTTGGCTACACATGTACCCATGTTCCTGTCATGATCAACCAACAACGTGCCGAAGAGATGGAGAATTTCACATATCTTGTCATCTTGAATGACGGGATCTCTGACCGAGATGTTGACGTCAGAGTAGGGAAGGTGGCTGGTGTCCTGCAATGTCTCCAACCTATTTGGAACTTGACTTCCCTGAATGTCAAGATCAGACTGTTGAACTCTATCGTCATTCCGACTGCACTATACGCTAGTGAAACCTGTCGCTCAAATGCAATTACTCGACGCCTGAATGTGCTTCAACAGTGCGCCCTGCGGTGAATCCTGAGAATTTCCTACCAGGGCCGAATAAAAAACGAAGAGGTCTTATGAAGAGCAAGCACCTGCCCTTTTGCCAATGTTGTTGCAGAAAGGTGTTTCTGCTTTGCAGGCCATATTTTACATTTACCCCCTTATCGCCTGGCCTAGATCAACATTACATGTCTCCCACACACTGGCAAGTGAAAGCAAGGCCGACCAAAGATCACATGGCGTTGAACGTTTTTGGATGATCTGAGAACGTTATGAGAAGAGGTATGTGCACGAATCAAATCAGCAATATAGGCAGGGGCCTATCCCTGTAGTGCTCTACAGGTTAAAACTAGAATTTTAAAATGGAACTTAAATCTGATCGGTAGTTTCAAGATCCTCACTCGATCTCTCCGATCCTTTTGTTACTCAGCTGGAAAAAATAAACACTATTCACTTCAAAACACTTGTGATGCCCACTGTCAAAACATGCCAAGGCACGGTCTCTAGCGTATTTAAAGCTGGCAGGAAATGGATAGGGGGCCATTTTTTGAAGTTGCAAGAGATTGGCAAGAGACAATAAAGTAAATACTTCAGATGTTCTGATGTTTTCCTCACCACACCTCTCTGCATAACTGTGGTGTCATAAGTGGGATTTAATTACGCCTGTAAATGAAGGAGAAAACATGCTAAATGAGAGGGGTAGGACATGGAAGAAACCATGGGACAAGGAACAGCCCCCTTGCTGACATGGAAGAAAGAGAAGGTGGACATACAGTTGATCCAGAACCACCACCTGAAGGAGCAATGGCTGTTGAGGATGATTCTGAACCAGTGGTACTACCTAAGCAAACTGCAGTTGGTGTTATGAGTAAAGAACTTTCTGAACCTGGTATCTTTGATAAAATTGGAGAATTTATGCGGCAATCCAAAGGAACAAAAGCAATGCTGTTTGAACAGAATAAACAGCTGAGCAACAAAATACCAAGGCTGCAACATGATGTATATTCTGAATTTCATCAGCCTTCTGTCCAGAGTGACATTTCTATAACAGCTGTTTTCCCACAGCAAGAGGCTGGGCACTTCGACAGTGGGGGCATAAGAAGCCTATACATTGCAATTAAAGGTACAACTTCATTTGCTATTACTGTCAGCAACCTGGTCATAAAGCTTCTTCTCCTAAGAAAACCTAAGTCAGTTGAGTTGTGTGTGGTTCCATCCACAGGTCTTGAGGGTGAACGGACTGGTGATGATTTAGTGCCACATAAGCATGTGATAGATGTTTCAATAAATGGCCAAACAGTAAAGGCTCTTGCTGACACTGGTAGCTCACAAATCTTGTGTGGTGGGGCATGGCCTCTGGTGCAGTGCAGGGAAGGCGGACACATCTGTACGGCATCCGCCATGATGCCCCGCCAACTAAAATATGGTACTGGGTGCTGCATTGTGGGTTGTTTGTCTTGTTGGTATGTTGGGCTGGCAGTGGGAGAGCTGCAGCTCTGTGTGTGTTGTGAACAGCAACCGTGAAAGTCGTGATAAAGAGATGCTTAAAAGCATGAATGTGTCATCGGGTCTGCCGTGGTCATTCACAGTGGTGCCAAAACCCAGGACGAGAGGCACAGCAGACCCAGGACTGGGCCAGCAGAGAGAGGAGCTCATGCAAATGGCGGCCGAGCTGGCAGCCATGCAGAGGGAGCTGGCGGTGGTGTGGGAAAAGCTACAGGGCCAGACGGAGCACTACCTGCAGAGAATGAAGAATCTGGCAGCACTGATCCGGTCCTGCCCTACACCACCACCACCCCTACTGGCAATCCCTGACGCCGCTGGGGTGGAAGAGATCTGGACTGTTCCACCCCCCACCCCGGCCCCTCGTTGAATGAAAAAGGATTTAGAACCACTGCCAGATGTACATGATAATTTATTTGAAGGAGGGATTGACATCAGGACAACAAACGACAATGTGGGCAGGAGAAAAATAAAAACAGTGGTAGGGCAAAACTTACTGAACCAACCTTACCAATGTCCCCACCTATTGATCTTCCCAATAATTTTAGAGAAAGCCATGGAAATGATCCATCCTTAAAACCTCTCTTTAAGAAAGCATGCCACATGGATGACGGAAAAGAAAATTTTAAAATTAAAATTGTAACGGGAGAACCTTTCAAAATAAATAAACTTCTGTATCTAGCAGACATGGACGAACCCAGACTTGTTGTACCAAAAGAGTACGGTTCAGTAATTCTACATTTGGGCCACACTGTACCATGGTCGGGATACGTGTTGCTTAACGTTTTTACTGGCCAGGATTGTACAAAGATGTGGTTGACTACTTCAAAACATGTCATGAATGTCAGATAGTATTTCCCACCAAAATTTCAGACCAAGCCTAGTTGGAAAGATTACCAATAATGGATCTACCTTATGAGAGAATAGCTATGGATATCATAGGTCCTTTACCTAATGTAGTGAAGTAGATTCTGGGGTAGGATTTTACATGATGTCCACAAACACACCACTGACATCCACACCTTCCCAGCCGACAATTAGCAGGCTTATAAGAAACAGCTGCGCTTCACTACCAGAAGGAGGCATTTGGCAGTCTTGTCCATCCAAGGTGGCTGCAAGCATTAGGCAGTTAAACACTGCAGATGTCTCAAGGAAAGCTACTCAGTATTGCCCTTTAGAGAGTGGTAAGTGGGACCCTCGTGTTCATCGTAATGTGGCATATAGTAGGGTGGACTTTGACAACTGTTTCCCTCTTTTGTTGCAGGTTTCCACTATAGTGCTGCTGTCTTGTCATATGCTGTTTTGTTTGTCACGCAATACTTTTATAATGAACAGTGATTTGGGGTGTATTTGTTTTATGTAGATCTTTTACTAATTTGTTTAACGTTTTATACTTTGTTTTATTGCTTTAGTGGAGGTGGGGCTGCTTGTTTAGGGGCTAGGCACGTGAGGTGGAATCCCCTCCCCGATGCATGCGAGTGTACACACCGGGCATAGGTAGATTGCACCATTTAGAGTTTAGTGTGAGTGACAGTGCGGTCTGCAGTGAAATTACACGGGTCAGTAATTGGTGGCACCCTTGGGCACTCCTCCCTGTAGGTTGCCTCCTCAAGTGGCCGGTCTCCACCATTTTGTTTAGTTGCTCTTTTATCATACTGTGATTGTTTTTAGGGTAGCATCGTGGTAAGGAGTCTGGTCGTTTTAATCATCGTTTTGTTAATAAAGTGTTTTAATTATCTATTTTGCCGTCTCAACCCTGCTACCTTAGTAACCTTTTTGATTTTATAATCTTATGTTTTTAGTAGTAGTTCTTAATAAACTTTGATTTGTAAAATTCATCTGTCTCACCTCTGCCGTTAATAACGAGTCTGTGGGCTTTGGTAGCCAGTGAAACACGTACATTGGCTAGAGAAATCTTTCCTGGGGTGTAACGCCCTCCCCCAGGTGGCGTTGTCAATATCTTAGTTACCATCCCCGGTTATTCCTCGATCGCGACACCACACTAAGAGCAGTAGTGGTCATTAATATGCATTAGTCATTTGTGATTATGCCACAAGATATCCAGATGTCTATCCACTGTGTTCTCTGCAGGTAAAACACATTGTTCAATGCTTAGTAGACCTTTTTTCCAGAGTTGGCATTCCAAGGGAGATCCTGACAGATTAGGGTACCAGTTTTATGTCACATTTGTCACACACAAAGTCTCTTTATGACCAACTTGGTGTAAAAGGTATTCGAACTACTCCCTACCATCCAGAAATGGACTGTTTGGTGGAACAATTTAATGGTACATTAAAGCAAATGCCTGAGAAAGTTTATTGATGATAAAGGCAAAGATTGGGATAAATGGTTGTCTTTTTTTGTTGTTTGCATTCAGAGAAGTACCACGGGTTTCAACTGGTTTCTCTCCTTTTGAACTGCTCTATGGAAGACAGGTTGGAGGCCCCCTGGACATGCTGAAGGAGAACTGGGTGGCTGGAGTGGCACCTGGGTCCACTGAAATGCCTGTGAGAGAGAACTAAAGACTGGTCAAAAAGTTTTAGTACCTTTGCCTACTGGACCAAGTAAGTTGCTGGCTAAGTGGCAAGGACTGTATACTGTGGCCAGAAAAACCGGCCCAGTGACAATGAGGTCCTCTGTCCAGATAAAGATAAATCGAGCAACCGCTACATTTAAACTTGTTAAAAGAGTACCATGAAAGATGAATGCCCCAGAAACAGGTGTGAAGCAAATCTTAATGGTACAAGATGTTCAGGCTGAAGACAGTGGCATTTTGGAGGTTGGAGAAGCTGAGATGAGCCCATTTAGAGACTTGGCCAAATCTGAAGATCCTCTTGAACATCTGACTGAAGATTAGTGGCATTGGTTGAATGAGGTGAGGCAATCTTTTCCATGTTTGTTCTCAGACACACTGGGACGAACTGAAATCATAACACACAACATCATCTTGAAAGACCCAAAACATGTTTGTCTTAAGCCTTACAGGATATCAGAACGGATGGTGGGACTGCTGAGGACGGAGGTTCAGATGATGGTGAGTGAGTGGCGGACGGACGGACACAGCCTTCCAAGTTCCAGGAATGGGCTTATTTCAGTACACTATGTTGCCCTTCATGGGGCACCTGCAACGTTTCAAAGGTTGATGGACATTATTCTTAATGATTGTTCCAAGTTTGCAGCTGTTCACCTGGATGATGTGGTGATTTACAGTGAAGCTTGGGAGGAACACCTGCAGCATCTAAGGGTTGAGATCAGAAGGCTGGTTTGACTCTGAATCTGAGCAAGTGTGCCTGGGCACAAGAAGAAGTGAAATATCTGGAATACATTGTTGGCCATGGACAAATAAAGTCACAAGTTGAAAAATAAAAGCTATACTGTGGAGGTAAGCATCAAAGACACAGAGCTCTCAGTTCTCACTCCTCCTTTATTCGTCTCTCACATCAACTGCTCATATCGCGCCACAAAACAGAGGAACACACTTCCTCAACACTGGGTGGGAGTGGAGCCCTCTAGTGGTCCACCACACATGCCCCCCCCCCCCCCCCCGAACACCCAGCAGAACTAGTCCAGGACCCGGGGCTTAAGCAAACGGGCGGAACGGCTGAACCGGGGGGGTGGGGAACTGACAGAGGGCAACCCAGCCCGGAAGCGAGGCTGGCACTGGCGGTCAGAAAAAGCTGCAGACGACTCGGACTCCGTTGATTGTGGGTCGCTCCTGGGGGAAAAACAGAATCCATCAGCCCGGTGGCAGGTGGGCGGCCGCGGCGAGGGGCCTGGGCCGGGACCACCTGATCCTCATGCATAACATGTGCAGGCTTAAGTCTGTCAACAGAGACAACCTCCTGCCGACCGCCAAAGTCCAAAATGAAATGTTTGTTGCCTGGTTTAAGAACCTTGTATGGCCCGTCATATGGGGACGCAGCGGAGTCCTATGGGCATCGTGCCTGACGAAAACGAAACGAGCAGAGTCCAACGAACTCGGAACAAAAGTGTCAGGCAGGCAGTGGTGCACAGGACCAGGACCAGGAAATGAGTCTCGTGGGGGGCGAAAAGGCAACAAAGAGGTATCAAAACATGGGGGAGGGCTCTCAGCCAAGAATTCCCCGGGACCCGGAGGGGCTGGCCGAGGACCAGTTCAGCCGGGGGAAACCCCGAGGTCTTCTTTAACCGCGCTACGCAATCCCAGCAAAACCCACGGAAGACGGTCGACCCCAGTCGCCACCTGTAAGGAAGCCCGGAGCGCAGCCTTAAGAGACCAGTGAAACCGTTCGCACATCCCATTAGCTTGCGGGTGGTATGCTGTGGTGCGGTGGACCTTAACCCCCAGGCCTTCAGCCATGGCAGACCAAAGCTCAGAAACAAACTGGGGGCCCCTGTCCGAGGTAATGTCAGCAGGGGACCGAAACGGCAAAACCCACGTCGACAAAAATGCTCTGGCCACCGTCGCGCTGTCGTGGACGCCCAGGGGTACCGCCTCCGGCCACCTGGTCGTGCGGTCCACCACAGTCAAAAGGTGCGTGAAAGCCTGTGACTACGGCAAGGGACCAACCAGGTCCACATGACGTGATTCCAACGCCTACGGGATACGGAAAGGTTCGAGGGGTGCCTGCGTGTGCCGGTGGATTTTTGAGCGTTGGCATGGGATACAAACCGCGAAAGGGGAACCACCGGTGGAAACGTCGCAAAGAAGGTGCGGACCGCCGTCCCACACCGGGGTGTCCTCCAGCACGAGGCCCATTTTCGTTGACTGAAGGGCCAGGATGTCCGGGTCAGCACGTTGCTCGGCGGCCATGGCAGCGTAGTCGATGCCGACATACACCGGAGAAACCAACACACGTGACAGACAGTCAGCGACGTGATTGGACTTACCAGCCACGTGCTGAATGTCTGTGGTAAACTCTGAAATGGCCGCCAACTGGCGCTGCTGGCGTGCGCTCCATGGGTCAGAGACCTTAGACATCGCAAACGTCAAAGGTTTGTGGTCAACGTACGCAGTAAAGTTGCGAACCGAAAACGAAATGTCGTGTCGCGAGGTGCAGGGCCAGCAACTCCCTGTCAAAAACACTGTACTTGCGTTCGGCATCCCGGAGCGTACGACTGAAAAAGGCGAGCGGTTGCCAGAGAACTGAAACCCGCTGTTCCAACACCCCATCCACTGCCACGTCGGACGCGTCGGTGGTCAACGCAATCTCTGCCGACGGAAGCGGGTGTGCAAGCAGGGCGGCGTCAGCCAGCGCAGACTTGGCTGCGGAAAACGCATGGACGCGCTTTTGGCTGTTTTACCTTTTAAGGCAGCATAGAGTGGCTGTAGCAGGTGGGCAGCTCTGGGGAGAAAGCCGTTGTAAAAATTTATCATCCCCAAGAACTCCTGCAACGCTTTAACTGACGTGGGGCGCAGAAAAGCTGAAACGGCCTGGACTCTGTCGGGCAACGGAACCACACCTTCAGCGGAAATGCGGTGCCCGAGGAAATCCAGAACAGGCAACCCAAACTGGCACTTGGAAGGGTTGATGATCAGGCCGTGCGCTGCCAAACGCTGGAAAACCTGGCGCAGATGGGACTCGTGCTGGCTCGCTGAGCAGCTGGCCACCAATATATCGTCCAGATAAACAAAAACGAACGGCAGCCCACGCAAAACTGAGTCCATCAGCCGCTGAAAGGTCTGGGCAGCACCTTTCAGGCCAAACGGCATGCGCAAAACTCGGAACAAGCCGAAGGGGGTCATGACAGCGGTCTCAGGAACGTCTTCGCGCGCACGGGAACTTGGTGATACCCCCGCACCAAGTCAATTTTAGAAAAATCGACGTTCCGGCGAGATTGGCAGAAAAATCCTGAATGTGGGGATGGGGTAATGGTCATTCTCCGTGGCATTATTTAACGGCGGAAATCTCCGCATGGCCGCCACCGACCGTCCGATTTGGGCACCATGTGAAGCGGAGAGGCCCATGCACTGTTCGAACGCTGTACAATGCCAAGGCGCTCCATGGCTGCAAACTCTTCCCGAGCGACGGACAGTTTTGCGGGGTCGAGGCGGCGCACGCGCGAACACCGGGGGCCCAACCGTGGGAATATAATGCTCAACCCCATGCTTCGTTACCGTGCCAGAGAAATCAGGGACAGACAGCGATGGAAACTCCGAAAGCAAATGCTGAAAAGCATCCCCGGAGGTCACTACATTAGCCCGAATCTGGGGTTCGGCGGCCCGAGTAAAACAGGGTAGCGAACAAAACGAGAGAGCATCAATTAAACATCTGTTAGCAACATCGACAAGCAGTCCATTAGCGCACAGAAAATCAGCACCTAAAATAGGTACAGCGCTAGCAGCAACAACAAAGTTCCACTGGAAATCCCGGCCATGAAAACAAACAGTCACCAACCTTTCCCCAAACGTTTTGATGGGAGAGCCATTAGCTGCCAGGAGCTGCGGCCCACAGTTCGCTGCTAGTCCGTCGGCAGCGGTAGGGGGAAGGAGGCTCTTCTGGGAGCCGGAGTCCACGAGAAAATGTCTCCCGGAGCACGAGTCCTCTATGAAGAGCAGCCTTTCCGTATTGCCAGTGGTCACGGCTGCTACAGCGCGCTGGCGGGTCCATTTCCCTGGGCCGTGAAAGCGCAAGGCGGCAGGCAGCGACGCGCTCTGTCGCCAAAACGCTGGTGGTAGAAACAGATGTTCTTTCCGCGGTGCTGGCGTGTAGCATTCCCTGCCGTCAGCAAGGGGGCAGATGCTCCGGGGGAGGCAGGTGGAGGCGTGGAAGGCGCCGCCGGCGAGTCCGTAGCCAGGGCATGAACGTTGAAAGTGCGCCTAGCCAGGAGAATGCGATCCGCTTCTTCAGCCAGGGAGCGATAATCCTTCGCAGGCAGGAGCGGGGAGTTTGCGAGGACAGCTCTCACGGCGGCCGGTAGCTGGCGGAGGAAGAGGTGGGCGAAGAGGAATCCCCGTCATCCGGCCCGAGCAACGATAGCATGTTCTCCATGAGCTCGAGCGCGGTACCGCCACCCAAGCCTGACAGGTTGAGGAGCTTTTCGGCTCGTTCAGCGTCGGAGAGGGCACAGCGCCGAAGAAGCAGCTCTTTAAGGGCGGCGTATTTCCCTTGGGCGGGTGGGTCCTGGAGGAGCGTCATCGCGCGACAGGTTGCCAGCGGGTCGAGCGAGGCCACCACATGGTGATACTTCGTGTCGTCAGCCGAGATGCCGCGAAGGGCGAACTGAGCCTCCAAGTGTACGAACCATGACGGGGAGTCATGGAGCCAAAAGTCCGGCAGTTTTAGCGCCACAGTGAACGTAGCTACAACAGGAGGCGGAGGACTGGCGGCCGCTGATGCTTCGATAGCGGAGTCTGCTTTATCTGCGGCCCGTTGCATGCTCGAGTCAGGGGTCACCAATGTGGAGGTAAGCATCAACTACACAGAGCTCTCAGTTCTCACTCCTTCTTTATTCGTCTCTCACATCAACTGCTCATATCGCGCCACAAAACAGAGGAACACACTTCCTCAACACTGGGTGGGAGTGGAGCCCTCTAGTGGTCCACCACAATACAAACAATCTCCAGACCCAAAGCCAAGAAGCAATGCAGGTCATTTCTGGGCTTGGAGATTCCCAATTTCTCAACCTTGGCAGCCCCTCTTATAGATCTAACAAGAAAAAAACACTTCTAAAGTAATGTGGAATGATGACTGTGGACATGCCTTCCAATCTTTAAAGAGACAGATTTCTGAAGCACCTGTTTTGTACAAGTAGATGCCTCAAATGTTGGACTTGGGGCAGTACTGGCTCAGGGAGAAGCTGGTGAAGAAAAACTTGTCCTTTTCTTAAGTAAAAAACTGCTTGACAGGGAGAAAAAAAATACTCTACAGTAGAAAAAGAAGGACTGGCAATTAGGTGGGCTATTGACTCTTTGAAATATTATCTCCTTGGAAGAGAATTTATTCTTCAGACAGTTCACAGACCCCTGGTATGGATGCACTCCAAGCAACATCAAAATATGAGCATACTGAGCTGGTGCCTAGCCTTCCAGTCATACCAGTTCACCATCCAGCATTGTCTAGGTAAGAAGAATGTTATTGCTGACTCTCTTTATGATTTGCTGTATATGTGTCAACCAGCCATTGACCTGATGGCAGTGACCTTATTTGTGAAATAATTCAAATACTCATTACAATCAGACATTGAGTAAACTGGTGCATGAACAGCATCAGGAGAAACAATAGTCTTGTGTTAAACAAGAATTTAGAATTTGTAGGTGGATAAATAGAATGTAAATCGGGGGTCCCCAACTCCAGGCCTCGAGGGCCAGTGTCCTGCAGGTTTTAGATCTCACCCTGGGTCTACACACCTGAATCAAATGATTAGTTCATTACCAGGCTTCTGGAGAACTGCAAGACACATTGAGGAGGTAATTTAGCCATTTGAATCAGATGTGCTGGATTAAGGACACATCTAAAAACTGCAGGACACCGGCCCTCCAGGCCTGGAGTTGGGGACCCCTGAGGTAAATACTTGTTATATGTGTGTGTGTGTGTTTCTTTTCTCATATTTGTGATTGTAAATGTATGCAATGACTTTATGAGATTTGATATGAGATTTTGTTTGCTTCTTTATTTGTTTTGTTTTGGTGCTGATAATGAATAAAACCTGTTCAATCAAAAATGGAGATAATAGAAGAGTCACACAGGCCGTAGTGCAGCCCAATAGTTCTTGTAGTATGATGGTTTTAAATGGTTCTGCGATGATTACCACAGAGCGCACAAGGTCTCACGGTTTCATGCTTATCCCATGCCCCAGGGTAACCTGGACTCGTTAGCCACCATGCTTCATCAACATTTGCTTTTCACTGTTGCTTTGTTGAGTTGATTAAAACAACCAAATGTAGCTTTCACAGTTTTTCATGTGTTTTGAAACTGTGATCTTTGGAGACATGGAATGTAAATGTGCTTGTTTGAAATCTAAGGAGCTTGGAAGGAAAGCATCTGGACTTCTTTAAGTTACTGAAGACGTTTCACCTCTCATCCAAGAAGCTTCTTCAGTTCTAGGGTTGAATGGTGGAGAGTCCCAGATTAAGGGCCTGTGGGAGTGTCCTGCCCCAAAGGGACATGGACCCCCTGTTCATCCTCTACCTAGTCACACGAGCCAAGGTGTGGAAATGGGTGCAGATCACAATCAGCCAAGGTTTCGAGTGAACCCGCTGTGAAACCTAGCCCCACCCTATCATGTGATTTCCTGAGGTCAAAATGGCCAGGATGTGAGTGGGTGTTAAGGCATCTGGAAAGGGATCTCAAAACTGGATTTAGTCTGAAAAACACTTTGGGTCAACTTCTGCTGTTTTAAATGTGCTACATAAATAAGAATGATTTGACTTGTAACACAAAAAGTGTTTCTATGTTCACACATCATAATTCTTGAAGTTTAAAGTTTGATTTTTTTCAGTTCCAATAAAATAATTATTTTAACAGATTTCATTGGGATTAATATATTATTGTTAATGTCAGCTTTTAGTTTATAGGTAATCAGCCCGCTGAAGTGACAACTATGATGACCAGTAACATTTTGTAATGACTATGAACTAATGCTGAAGATCCAACACAAGTCATGACTGAAACTTTAGTTTCAGCACTAAATGAGCGACCTGGATATTCTTTGCCTCTCTGACAGGAAACTGTCAGTGTTCTCTGACTGTGCTGCTGTTTGCAGTGTTTTCATTTACAGCAGGAGAGTATCTCCACACAATGTTCATCCTTCTCTGTAGACCAAATGTAGCTTCTGAGTCATGTGATCGCACTACAACGAATCACAGCAGAGCAGGAAGGAGGGTGCGCAGCAGAGGCAAGAGCACCTGGCTGCAGCCACTGGGGAGCGCCATTTGCGACCTCCACACTAACCGGAAACAAATGACCGCCACAGTAACCGCAACACATAACTTCAGTTAAATCGATTTTGACAGCGAAAACTAAATTGTGTTTTTGTTACTATTGATGTTGCTGATAAATAAAGTTGATTCTAAGTGTTTTTTTTTAAACACTCAGGGTTTATTAAAAAGAAATCACCATCCCTTCAGCTTGTCCGTGGCCAAAAGTGTCCATGTGTTATGTTTTTGCTTCTTTGCTACTTTTTCTGCATAAAGTTTTTTCATAAATATAAAATAATCATTACTTTGTACATTTTTAATCCTTCAAACACCTTTTTCTAGTACAATGCACTTAACTTTAACTATGAGGTATATTTAATACTAACATACCTTTGAAAGGCAAAGCATTTTTAATGTGTCCATTTATATGCTCCTCAATCTTTGCCCTGACAGTAGGGCTGAGAGTGGGGCACAGAGGGCAGTGAAAGAGTCTTCTGCAACATGTTGTGCATTCCTGCAATTCCGGCTTGGAGGCAGAATTCCAATTTGATATGAGCATCTAAAACAGAGAGAAAAACAGAAAAACACCATATACACATTTAAGTTCAGGTTTTAGCAGAAATAACACGTTACAGTTAGCATGTAAGAGATTTGGGAGAAAATTCTTTACAAAAACATAATTTACAAAACACTTTTATTTGGGACATATGTATCTATTGACATATAAAAGACAATTTAACAAAGGCTAACTAAAATCTGGGCAATAAAAAAGCAGAACAGAATGGAATAGAGAATATTAGTATTTATAAATGTATAAATCTCTTTGTGACGAACGTTACAATGTTTTTGCAGGTGGAATGAAAGACATGAATAAAGTGCAATATGCAGTAAATGGAACAATGTGCATTGGTGTCAGATAGTGAAAAGCAGTGAAGTGAATTTGTTCATAACAAGCAAAAATCAAATACGTTTGAAACTGACCACTAAATGCTAACCAGATGTGTCAAAAGTGCACATTCCTTAATAAAGTTTAGATACCTCGGGGGGTATGACCGTTGTTGTAACGCTAACAAAGTGCCAACATAATCAGTGTAAGCAAACTAGATGATTCCTAGAATTATATAATTATTAACGGCAAATTTATACATGGAAGACTCTGTCCCAACCTTTACGATCGATTTGCAAGGTTAAGGATCCATGCAGGAACGAGACAAAAATTAATAATAAAAAAAAGGAACGTATTTCTGCCTACTGTGGAGGTCACGTGTTTCCCGTTACTGTGGGGGTCCCAATATGGCGCTCCCCAGTGGGTGCAACCAGACCCTCCCCAGCAAAGGAGTCGCGCGGAAAGAGCTACTTTTACATGAAACGGGAGTAAAGTAGTGAACTTAGAGGAGAGAAACAAACTAAAGTATCGATCATAAACCTCTACCAACATTTGGATCGATATCTGCATCGATCTGCCCACCCTTGTCTCCTGGATCGTAGCTGAGATCAGCGTGAACCACGTGGGTCTCTGCTCCCTGATCTGTTTCCTGTGTTTGGAAAGAGTTCCAGCTTCATCACGGAGTTTCTCTCGGTTTGTGGGCTCATCTAAAGGTAAGCACCGAGCTAACTTTACTGTGAGTTCAGTTCATGTTGAGTTTAGCTCCTGAATGAGGTCTTCTGCTGCTCTCCTCGGTGTCTGTTCACAGTTTATTGTCAACACGTTGAGAGAAGAGTGAGAGAGTGTTTGGAGAAAAACACCAACTAATCATTAGCTCAGCATGCTGGGAGAAGTTGAGCGTTTGCTCGCGTTTTCCTCGCTTCCGCGACTCTTTCTTGCTTTGACTTGGGGGCGTTTTTAGCCCATTTTTGAATCAAAGCACCCCCAAAGATTCACAGTATTTTATAAAAAAACATATAGTGTTTGGTTGAGACGTAATATTTTAAAAACAAAAGTATAGATATACCCCCCCCCCCCCCCAAAAAAAAAAAAATGGTTTGTTCCAGCTCGTCTCAGAATCAGAATCAGAATCGTGTTTATTGGCCAAGTATATGTGCAGACAAATACAAGGAATTTGGTTTCGGTAGATGGTGGCTCTCAAGCACAGCAATGTAAAACACACACACACGTCTATGTATACATTACACATGCATACACAAAGCTGTGTAAACCAACTATAAATAACTAAACTTATGTACATAAAATACAGAAATGAAATGAGGTGGAATGAATACTACAGAGTGTACATAAGGTGCAGTTGCAGTCTGGCAGTGGGAGCAGTGCGACAGGTCAACTGTTTAGGAGGGAGATGGCGAGGGGAAAGAAATCGTTCTTGTGTCGGGTGGTCCTGGTCTGCAGGCTTCTGCAGACCGTCTCTCCCCTACTCTGGCTCTGGTGCCCTTTCTGCCAGAGCGATGGTGGCTGAGACACAGCAGAGCGGAGGTGTAAGTGCCTGGCTTAAAACAGGACATGTTAACTGCATTTAACCTTCAGTTATGTAGGAGTCGGACCATGTTTCTTTTTAGCTGAAAAACATTACACCAGGTAACCTGCAGTGTTGAAAACGTGTTTTCCGATGTTTGCTACCCTACAATCCGTCCTGCTCTGTAGTAAAATCAGCGACATTTGACCGTCCTGTTGCTCCTATTGGAATTTATATAGCCTATTTAAAATCTGTTGTTACCACTGTCCTGTTTGAAATGAAATGAGAGAAGCTGGTTATTTTGTCATATGGGAACGTTTTAATTTGTTTCAAAACTCTCTCAGTCAGAACATGGTATGTCATGTTTAGGTGGAAACTAGCGAGCCAACTTCCTGCTAACTTGTAACTCCGTTAAATTTAATAAATTCTGTTTTCATAGATGCCTGGATGTTAAACTTAATTGTTACACCTGGTAAAGCAGCAACACTGTTCATTTTATTAAAGATGAAAGAATTTGTTGACTGTTTTCTTACCTGGTTCTTCCTGGCCTTGTACTTTCTCCTCACGTTGCCCACTTTCCTCTCTCCCTCTTTGGACTGTCAATCATACACAAATAGATGTAGATATATTCAATTAGATGAAAAAATGACATTAACATGAAAAAAAGATATTCTTAAGAACACTAATAAAAAAGTCATCTCTCGGTGAACTTTCAACCAAAAGGCAAATAACCAAACCACATGTATGTCTAATAAAAGATATAAATATTGAAACACTGATCCAACATTATCCTTTATTGACGAATCATTTGATCTTACACTTTTACCTGAATGTGGCTGCTGGGTTTAATATCGGCACATCCACATATGACAAAATAACCAGCTTCTCTCATTCCGTTTTAATTTGTTTCAAAAATCTCTCAGTCAGAACATTCAGGTAAAAGGAGACAGGAATGCTTGAGAGGAGGCACTCAAACAAATGGCGACCCTGGAGCTATCGTGTCCTCAGACGGCCTGGGACACAAAAGGATGGCGACAAAAGCACAGGGGAAACTAGACTGATGGTGCGGTGAGGTAATGATGGAAGAGGGAGAGCAGTGCAGAGTGAAAAATGAACCTCCAGAAAAAAAGAATCTTGACATCACCCTTTTTTCTTTCACTACCTTGTCTGCTAATGAATGAGATCAAAGAAGGTCAAAGCAAAGCTGCAGGCGGTGTCTGAGGCAGCACAAGATCACGGGCGTTTATCAATATGCGTACTTGTGCGTACTCGTGATACGTCATCAGTCGGAGACCAAGTACTGTTCCAATTCGAAGTATGCATCACGCCGAGAACGCGAAAAAGTCCCGGATGTGTTCTCGATCCGCCCATTTTATCGAGCATGCATCGGTGTGGACTTGGGACAGCTATATATCCCAGAATGCATTTCGTCCAAAACTCAACAGCGGACTCCCGGCACATCGTTTTCACCCCCCTCCCCCGCTCGCGGACTTCTCACTACTCAGGTTAAAGAAACCCCAGCAGCTGTCTGTAGTATTGAGTGTCCACTAGAATAGAAATAAAAGCATTCTAACATCTCACCTGCTTGTTTTTATTAATGCCGGGCTCACACTGTGCGATTTTTTTTCAGTCGCGCGATTCAGCTCCTGCTCAAACTGTACGATTGACTCGCAGGGGTTAGAAGTTCATAGGTCACGATGCAGGTCTCACACTATACGACCCGATGCTCTGATGCGACCTGAGTGCTCACACTGTGCGTCCATAAAATGAAGGTAAATTCTGTCGCTCGCTCTCCCTCTCTGTCTTTCACTCACACAGACACACACACCACCACCATCAACTTTATGAAAAACATTGATCAGGCAGCTGTGATTGAGCAGCAGTGTAAATCCAACTATTTTCACGGTTGTTGTGGTCGTGATAATTTTGTGAGGCCACATCGAAAAGGCTCGGGTGAGCTTTCCAAAGTTCTACAAGTTGTGCCTCCATCGCTTGTGTCCAGATCACACGCTGCACTGCAGTTCTGCGCCGTCTTTTTAGCTGACATTTGTGTTTGCGCGTGCGCAGTGTGAGAAGCTGAGGTGACACCCTCGCGACCAAGCAATTGATGATCGGGAGCTGGTCGTGAGGTGTTAATCGCTTCTCGTTACCCCACGTACACTACACGATGCACGACGCACGATGAAGGACAAACTCGGGCCGATCACCAAAACGGTCGCACGACTCAAAAATCGGCTCAAAATGGGCCAAAAATCGCACAGTGTGAGCCCGGCATAAGGTAGGGCTGTGCGATATGACCAAAATCTCATATCCCGATATTAAGACATCTATCGTCGATATAACGATATAAATTACAAAAATGTAACATTTCCTGTAAATTCTGTGAATCTCGGGCATCTCGACTTGCGTGAAGTGTTTCCAGCTGGGCGTCGTGTACCTGGAGTCCAGTGTTTTAACTGATGCATGAAACGATACATTTTTAGACGTAAGTTGTAACGGCCGTCGTTTTCTTTGTGAGTATTTATTACACAGCGTGCTGCGGAGAAAAGTCTGTTCTAACGTTTGACTCTAAGGTTTATTTTTTAGCACCTGGCGGCTCTTTTTTGCTTCTCATCCGTTAATACTCTGCATCTTTCACGTGACTCGTTTTATTTTGAAAAGCCTCAACAGGATCTTGAGCTTTATTGTGAAAGGTTTATGTGGAAAATAAACAAGCGGACACGCCGTGGTTTTACCGTCGTTGTTGCTAACGACAACGCATAAAAACAAGCGCTTGTCCGTCCGTAGTGTGGTTATATTAAATATAAGAGAAAGAGAGAACTTTAAGAAATTAATATAGTCGCTACAGTGACCATCAAAATGATGAAAAAATATTGCCGTAAACAGTTTATTTTGCGACACCACGAAACAAACGATAGCGTAAAATGAAACGATAGACGTTTTTCTATCGTCATCCGATATATATCGTTATATCGAACAGCCCTAGCATAAGGTATGTACACGTATGTACATGTAGACTATTTTTATTAATAGAGGTTTCACTAGTGCGGTTAAAAATGACATATAAGTCACTTAGATCACTTCTAAATGTTAATGTTTGGTTTATTTCAGTGTTTTATTTGTTCCTGAGTAAATCGGTTTGGCTGTGATTAAAGTTTTTCTTTTGTTTGTTTTGTTTTTTTTACCTGTCCCGTTTGGTTCTTTTGCCATCAGAATTATTGTCTAAAGGCGAAGAAAGATGCCCAACGGATTTACTTTACCAAATGGACCATCCCAGCCTTGCCGTAATGGTCCATCTGATTCACCTTTTATTGTTTATTTTATTTTCACTTGCTGAATACGGGACAGACTTAACTGGGGGAAAGAAAGGGGAGAAAGAAAGAGGGAAAGAAAAACAGCGGGGAAGAGGGACGGGGGAAAAGGGCAAAAAACCAACAGAATAAGCAGACAAAAAAAATACATATATCGATCATCTGGATCACCTGTTGAGAAAGAAAAAAGAAAGCAAGCAGAAGAAAACGAGAGTAATAAACAACATCACAATGATCTATGGGAATATGACAGTAAATACTAAATATTAAACATTATGGTGCAGCACGTAAGATCGACAGCGCACAGTGTGCTTTGAGGTAGGAGCCAAAAAGGGTGTAGTTTGTGTGTGATCACCCGTGTGTACACCTGTGAGCATGAACGCGCTTGTTTTTAAAAGGTTCCTTCATGTAATGATCTGCTAGAGGGTGTGGGGGGCCACTGCCCCGTCCTCCAGGGCATGACGCAGGTATGGAGGAGATCAAAACTCCAGACATCCAGAGGCCCCCAGAACACAAGAGACCAAGGAAGACCAACAGAGGGGCAGCCGCGCCACTATCCCAGAAAGAGCTGAGGAGAGTCCCAGATGAGGGGTCACTCAGCAGCCGCGGAGCAGAAGCCAAGGGGGGTTGCAGTGACGTGCCCGTGAGCTCCGCCGGCAGCCAGCTGTGCCTGAGTGACCGAGCCCCGGGCCGAGAGGCCGAGGGCACCCCGCCTCCGAAGTGGCCCGAGCGAGCCCCAGGCTCCAGGTCCCGATAAGCAGCCGCCAAGGAGTGAGCCGGTGGGTACCCGGGCGCCCACCCCCGGACTTACTTGAATATTGTATATTGTATATTGTATAGCTTTTTTTGTTATACGTAAAATTGTATTGTATTTATTTAAATTTTTACTTTCTAATTACTTTACTTGCATTTTTTTAATCACTCTCTTATATTTAAATGTTCATTTGTTATTTCATCTAGGGTTTGAGAGTAACTGAATTTCTATTCTCTGTATGTCCTGTACATGTGGCAGAATTGACAAATAAACCTGACTTTGACAAAGAACCACCAATGCACCGATGTCTGAGGGCATCCACCACCGGCAGGGGAAATGGTGGGGGGAGATAGGCCTCCAAACCTTGGAGGGCCTGAGATGTCCCCAGAGAGGTGGGGTCTGATACCCAACCTGACATATAGACACAGACATACAGGCACACACAGATACAAACATCTATTCCCACCCTCATGCTCTCAACACTCACCCAACGTGGAGACAGACATAGACAAAAACAGAGACTAGGGCTGCCACGATTAGTCGACTAGTCACGATTACGTCGACTATTAAAATCGTCGACGACTAGTTTAATAGTCGACGCGTCGTTTGAAGCTTTGTAAGATCCCAAAAGACGCAGGAGTAAGTAGTAGGATTTAAGAGTGTAATGACGGACTGAAACAGAAGATGGCAGCACTGCATGTACAAGGATGCCAGCTGCCGTTAGACCCCGAAGAAGAAGAAGCTGTGTCCCAGAATTCATAGCGCGGCCCTGCTCAGTTTTCAACAATGGCGGCAGCTAGTTAGTTTTAATATCACTTTTATTATTCTTTCTGGGTCACAAAATAAACGTTTAACATATTTTCAGGCGAGAATATAGCTGTGTAAACCTCAAATAGCTTCTCAGTTTATCAAGACAGCACATATTTTCAAAAGTGCTCCGACGTTTTCGGAGACGTCTGTTACCCACCAGCTCGATAGCTAGCTGGGGTTCAAGGCTCACTAGAGCCGGTGAGAACACCGGACTCCCGGCAAATCGTTTTCAAACCCACCGCCGTCTTTCGCTACTCAGGTTAAACATGATATATAAGTCACTTAGGTAACTTAAAAATGATATTGTTTGGCTTTTTTTAGTATTTTATTTGTTCCTGAGTAAATCGGGTTGGCTGAGATTAAAGTTACAGTTTTTACACAGCTGAATAAACGTTAAGCAGACAACTGATTGTCAGAAGTGTGAGATGCTCCAGAATATACTCCGGTGTCCTGTTATATTTTAGATAGCAAGGAGCAGACGACTGAGTTTATTAAACTCCACCAAACAAACTACAAATGTCATTAAAATTTAATAAACTATCATCTTGTCTTTAATTTTAGTTAGCACATACCTTAAACACTTAAAGCTGTAAGCTAATGATAGTTATTTAAGAGCAGATGCTGCTGGTGAAATAAGCTGTACGTTTTACATCCAATGGATGCATGATCTGATTAGTCGACTAATCGCCAAAATAATCGGTGACTAGTCGACTATCAAAATAATCGTTTGTGGCAGCCCTAACAGAGACACTGTACACACAATCACACTCCCCAAGCGTACTCTAGGCCCCGGGTCTAGGTACCCTTGCCCCTGGAGGGGGAAACTGCGCCCAGACCCAGGTGGTGTTACCCTTTTCCCAGCGGTGGGGAGAAGCAGACGGCCCCGACTCCGCAGCAGCAGGGAGGCCCCACATTCCAGACCCCAGACTCCTCCTCCTAGCCCCCCCGCTCCAGCAGGCCGCAGAGAACGGGGGGGCTAGGTTTGGAGGTTTGGAGTCTTCCTAAACCTTAAACTATTTTTTCATAAAGCAGCACAGCAGAAAAAAATCAGGGCTAACCCTTCACTCTATCACTCGGTGCTGTCCCTGTTACAGAGCTAAGGACGTTCTTTCCACTTCCTCCATTTAAAGGTTGGATGTAGCGAGTAACACTGGGGAGCTCACAGTACATCCATGTTTGTGTCTGTAGAAACCCTTGTTGTATTTAAAATATGTGGTGGTAAGGCACAGGTCTAACAGTTGCTATGCTGCTACCAATGAGTCTGAGTGGGACTCCTTCTTTGTGTATCTATGGAAGTCCATATATACAGGGTGTAGCATCCCCTGGGTAAAGGTGGTGGTATGCAGGGCGCTTAGTGGCTTTTTTCAAGTTCTTGTAGGCAGCTGATGACTTTCTTTCTGTAGTTGCTTCTGGGGTTTCACCTTGAAGCTTCATAGGTATTGTTGTCACTGAGGAGCGTAGTAATGTTTATGTGCTCTGCTTCTTCTTGTCAGGGATAAAATACAAATCTGTACTTTTGTGTCCCAGCTGAGTAACAGGAGGAGGAGAGTCTGGTGGAGCAGCAGAGGAACAATTTCAGCCATTTGGACTCAGCTCAGCCACTACAGAGGAAACAATGACTTCAACACAAAAGGTGAGAAAAATATCAGTTACACTGTTATTGAAACTGTGTGCACAGCTGGTTGTTACCAGCAGCTTTATCTTTTCCATCCTGGGCTCCTCCATACATACAGAATCTACATTCACAAACAAAAACCACAGAAGTTACAAGAAAATACAAAGATCATATTTTATCAGCACACATTGAAACAACAATATCATCAGTTGGACTCCCCATTTTTCATGAAGTAAAAGATTTTCTCCCATGATTAGGGCTGGGCTATATCGTCAAAATTCATATCTCGATATTCTGTAGCTGGATGGCGATATGCGATATAGATCTCGATATTTATTTTAAGCCATAAAGTAAGAACAAAAAGAGAGTTCTTAGTAAAGGCTGTGTCCCAGATTTCACAGAGGCAGTTTTATTAACATACAGCGTAAATGTACATGAAAAAATTACTCAGAAATAAATTATCAGCATTTATTAAATAATAATGCTCCATATATAAAATAAAACAATGTTGTTTTTGCGCATAACAAAAAGCAATTGTGCATTCAAAATATAAACTAACAGACGCTGAGCATAATAACAAAGACAGATTTCGCAGCTGCTCTGTTCCCACATTCTACTGTGTACCGTGTGACAGCCTTGTCTCTTAACACGTGCCATTTGTGGTCCTTATACACACACAATAAGGTAATATTATGTTGAAGCACAGTACGTATTATTCCACGACGCTTCTGATTACAGTAGCCGTAATGCTCAGACAAACCATGTGAGTGAAGTTGGCCCCTCACCTTCTTCAAATCCAACAAAAGTGGTGTTAATCAACTGTGCTATGTTTTTGCTGGTTTGTGCTGCTAAAATTGTCATTTGTGCTGCTTCAGTTTTAAAGATATTAATGAAAATGTAAGGGTCAAAATGTCAACCAGCGCCCCCACATTAACTAAGTCAAACAAAATTGATGTCAAACATTTGTGCTACCTTTGTGTTGCAAAAATCTTTGTTTGTGCTGCTATCATTTTAAAAATATTAATAAAATAAGGTCTTGATCCGTGCTTAAGTATCCAGGTAAGTAAATCCCAAAAGGTTGATTCTTTCTATCTGGACGTAGCGTTTTTAGTGGGAGAAACGTTTCGTCACTCATCCACGTGACTTCTTTAGTCTCAGCTGACAGCAGGTTTCCCCAATCATATAAACAGAGCATGTGCAGTGAAGAGAGATGTTACATCTGTCTTCAGTTGCATCCCAGTCACGGAAGCGTTGGAGGTAGTCCACAAGAGATTACAGGATCACCCCAACCTCAGCAACAGGACCACTCTCAGCACTGATCTATTGTGTTTGCTTTTGAAACTGTCTTCATTCCACCTATTTTGCATAAGGGTCAGTACTACAAGCAGAAACATGGGTGTGCCATGGGTTCCCCAGTTTCACAGATTGTGGCCAATTTGTGCATGGAAGAAGTGGAGAATCGGGCTTTGTTATCTGTCACGGCAGGTTACACTGTGTTTGGAAACAGGACACAAAAGCAGATACTGTAGGAGACGGAACTTAACTTAAACCGAAAGACAGCGTTTATTAGGGCTGATGAAAAAAACACACACCATGAACGCTGAGGTAAAAACAGAAACTAACTACTAAACTGAGAACAGGCTATGACAACTATGAAACTGTGACCAAACTACAGTGACTTGCAAAAGTATTCACCCCCCTTGAACTTTTCCACATTTTGTCACATTACAGCCACAAACATGAATCAATTTTATTGGAATTCCAGGTGAAAGACCAATACAAAGTGGTGTACACGTGAGAAGTGGAACGACAATCATACATGATTCCAAACATTTTTTACAAATAAATAACTGAAAAGTGGGGTGTGCGTAATTATTCAGCCCCCTGAGTCAATACTTTGTAGAACCACCTTTTGCTGCAATTCCAGCTGCCAGTCTTTTAGGGTATGTCTCTACCAGCTTTGCACATCTACAGACTGATTCTTGCCCATTCTTCTTTGCAAAACAGCTCCAGCTCAGTCAGATTAGATGGACAGCGTTTGTGAACAGCAGTTTTCAGATCTTGCCACAGATTCTCGATTGGATTTAGATCTGGACTTTGACTGGGCCATTCTAACACATGGATATGTTTTAACGTCTTGATGCATTCTCAATCATCCAGGAAAGTAAATCTCCAAAAGTTGAATCTGTTCATCTGGACGTAGCGTTTTGTGGGAGAAACGTTTCGTCACTCATCCAAGTGACTTCTTCAGTCTCAGCTGACTGCAGGTTTCCCCAAACCTTATAAACAGGACATTTGCATAATGACTGAAACCAGCCCACTGAAGGAACAATGGGCTGTGAGGTCAGTTCCTTAATCATAATTATGCAAATTCCCATGACCATTGATCAACAATCACTGACCAAAAC